>JAGXOD010000872.1:0-10610 GCA_020368025.1 Brachyhypopomus occidentalis | reverse complement strand
TTACTCCCATCAGGAAGGAGATATAAAGTCCCATTGGCTTGGAAGAATATTGTATAAAAATCATTTGTCCCTTTGGCAAGTACAATTTAACTCATAATAGAAAACATTCCAAGCAGATTCTCTCAAGCTGGGAACTGCAACTTATAAGTTGCAAGCTCCCGACTTCTCAACCTCCAGCATGTGGGAGATATTTTGCATTTTGCATCCGAATTGAACATTCTTAAGCTGCACCAGGTGCACAGAGAGTGTCTGGGGAAGGCTTAGATTGTCTTGCTGGAGAGGCGTGCGGCCACACCCAAGCCTTGACCTGTATGCGGGCCGTGTGGCACTGCCTGGCACCATTGCATTGGGCGCAATATGAGGATGAAAAAATTCATTTATAATCAGAAAATGGTCCGATTTCAAAACGGACAGCGGCAATCATTTCCTGAGTGTGAGACCATTCCATATTAGGGGGCTGTGATGGCCATTCACCATAGGTGCCCAAATCCTCCCACCCTGTCAGCCCCACTTTGCCCCAACCTGGCTCAGATTGGAGCAGATCAGCAGCAAGCAGATTCTCTCAAGCTGGGAACTGCAACTTATAAGTTGCAAGCTCCCGACTTCTCAACCTCCAGCATGTGGGAGATATTTTGCATTTTGCATCCGAATTGAACATTCTTAAGCTGCACCAGGTGCACAGAGAGTGTCTGGGGAAGGCTTAGATTGTCCTGCTGGAGAGGCGTGCGGCCACACCCAAGCCTTGACCTGTACGGGCCGTGTGGCACTGCCTGGCACCATTGCATTGGGCGCAATGTGAGGATGAAAAAATTCATTAAAAATCAGAAAATGGTCCGATTTCAAAACGGACAGCGGCAATCATTTCCTGAGTGTGAGACGCGCGCGCGGTATCCATATTAGGGGCTGTGATGTCCATTCACCATAGGTGCCCAAATCCTCCCACCCTGTCAGCCCCACTTTGCCCCACCCTATGAGATGGGCCCTTTGACTTAGAGGTTTCAAATTTAGCATGGATTTAAAGTGGAGGATGTGCTCTTTTAAGATATACAGTGACAATCATTGTATCTTGCCCAGAAGCTGAGAAACCTGGCTCAGATTGGAGCAGATCAGCAGCAAGCAGATTCTCTCAAGCTGGGAACTGCAACTTATAAGTTGCAAGCTCCCGACTTCTCAACCTCCAGCATGTGGGAGATATTTTGCATTTTGCATCCGAATTGAACATTCTTAAGCTGCACCAGGTGCACAGAGAGTGTCTGGGGAAGGCTTAGATTGTCCTGCTGGAGAGGCGTGCGGCCACACCCAAGCCTTGAAATGTACGGGCCGTGTGGCACTGCCTGGCACCATTGCATTGGGCGCAATGTGAGGATGAAAACATTCATTAAAAATCAGAAAATGGTCCGATTTCAAAACGGACAGCGGCAATCATTTCCTGAGTGTGAGACGCACGCGCCCGGTATCCATATTAGGGGGCTGTGATGTCCATTCACCATAGGTGCCCAAATCCTCCCACCCTGTCAGCCCCACTTTGCCCCACCCTATGAGATGGGCCCTTTGACTTAGAGGTTTCAAATTTAGCATGGATTTAAAGTGGAGGATGTGCTCTTTTAAGATATACAGTGACAATCATTGTATCTTGCCCAGAAGCTGAGAAACCTGGCTCAGATTGGAGCAGATCAGCAGCAAGCAGATTCTCTCAAGCTGGGACCTGCAACACATAAGTTGCAAGCTCCCGGCTTCTCAACCTCCAGCATGTGGGAGATATTTTGCATTTTGCATCCGAATTGAACATTCTTAAGCTGCACCAGGTGCACAGAGAGTGTCTGGCGAAGGCTTAGATGTGCATTTGCATGTTGTGCATTTGTAGCACACTTGTACTTATTTAAAAACTAGTTATTGATCATTTTAAAATGTTTATCTAAAAAAAACGAAGATAATTTCCACCAGGGAGTCAGTTAGTTAGTCAGCCACCAATGCAAACTGTCTATACTTTCTTTTGATTCCCCTCTTGAAGTTAAATTTTATTTATTTGTAGTAATGTATTTAGGCTATGTGCTTCCAGTGTAATACTCCACAACTCCCTCATTATAGTTTGCTAAATTCAGGTACCGCATGGTTACTAATGCTAGCTAGGAAAATATTGAATCACTCAGATAACATAACTGGATACATTAAAACTAAAACATGTCAGCCTATAACTCACTAATGATGATTACATGAGTAAAACCGAAGGTAAAATACAAGACACCATGACTCCTTTGCAACTAAAACACAAAATGACATTACTAATATGTATAAAACAATAATAAATATTTTACTAACAATTTACAAAATATGATGAGGATGACAGGAGCACTGATAGTCTGCTGCTAATAACCAAAAATCCCATAACGGTCGAGTCCGAAATGCTGATTCATTCGTTTAAGTTATTAATTGGATATATGAATTTGTTGAAGATATTAATTGGATATATTAATTTGTTGAAGATATTAATTGGATAAATTGATTTGGTGATTTTTTTCCCGAGCAAATGCAACAGCGTTTTGTCTCTTTGAGGGTCGGTAAACGACTGACGGATTTTAGAGCTTTTTTTGCCTGGAGCCTCTTTCACCTTGGTGATCTACGTTTATGTCAAAACATGTTTTTATCCATGACTACGATATGCAGAAACACACTTAGCAACGTAAAGGGGGAAAGGCAAATGCTGGCAAAATTACCTGTTGCAGAGTAAAGGATTAAAATGACCCATAATGCATTGCCGTTTTATTTAAGGCTAATTTGGTCAGACGTTTTCGTTGTTATTTTAATATTTTCTTACAAGCCAACTTTGCAACTTTATATTTCATTCATTCACGCATGCAGCCATTATTTAAAGGGAACATATGAAAAAGTAACTTTTTGAGTGCTTGTCCATATATATTTGTGTATCCTCAGTGCCTGTCAAGCCAGTAATTTGTGTTTGTGCTGCATCCGTTACAAACGTCAGAAAAAGAACCAATTAATAATGTCCAAGCATTTAATGAATGCATTTATTAAGTGCATATATATGTGTGTGTTATTTTAGGCCATTGCTCTGCATCGGCTCAATCTTTTAAATGCTTGATTTAACCCTTTAATGTCCACAACAAGCATAAAGCAATGACATTTCTTTTTTAGGTTTTTATGTATGTTTGGGGTCAGTAATAAATGTTTTTACAAAACATGATGAGCATGTAATGAACTAATTTCATTCAGTATTTTTAACATAATCATGAAAAAAGTCTTGCCCTTTGAATGAGGTCTGTCCATAGCTTGTAAAAAATGTTGTTGGCTCAGCAATTAAACTTTCTCCGCGTCGTGTCCGCTGGAACATGTCCGGAGGAATCCCGTTTGCCCAGCTATATGATATGTATTATGCATTGATGTATAGCACACTTGTAATACAGTAATATTATTTGCCCAGCTATATTTTATACTTATATTTTATTTCATGTTGTGCATTTGTAGCACACTTGTACTTATTTAAAAACTAGTTATTGATCATTTTAAAATGTTTATCTAAAAAAAACGAAGATAATTTCCACCAGGGAGTCAGTTAGTTAGTCAGCCACCAATGCAAACTGTCTATACTTTCTTTTGATTCCCCTTTGAAGTTAAATTTTATTTATTTGTATTAATGTATTTAGGCTATGTGTTTCCAGTGTAATACTCCACAACTCCCTCATTATAGTTTGCTAAACTCAGGTACCGCATGGTTACTAATGCTAGCTAGGAAAATAGTGAATCACTCAGATAACATAACTGGATACATTAAAACTAAAACATGTTAGCCTATAACTCACTAATGATGATTACATGAGTAAAACCGAAGGTAAAATACAAGACACCATGACTCCTTTGCAATGAAAAGTCCAAGTCAAGTCAAGTCAATTTTATTTATATAGCGCTTTTTACAACACATGTTGTCTCAAAGCAGCTTTACAAATTGTATGGGTCCAGATCCCTAATGAGCAAGCCAAAGGCGACAGTGGCAAGGAAAAACTCCCTAAGATGGCGGGGAATAGGAAGAAACCTTGGGAGGACCAAGACTCAAAAGGGAACCCATCCTCCATTGGGCGGCCCGTTAGCACCAGTCCGTATTTATTAACAAGGTAGAAGCATGCAAAAAGATGGACAATACAGACTGAGTGTGAGGATGTCAGTTTAACCACCATTGATTTAAATGTACATAGCTCATGTGCCAGTGATTAGCATGTAGCTCCGGCAGGCTAATCTATAGCAGCTTAACTAAAGGGAGGGGTCCAGAGGTGACCACAGTCATGAGGGCTCACTGAGACTGTAACGGATTGAGGCAGACAGCAGGAGGCGAGGGTAGCGAGCTTCCTTCTTTATTGATATCCATACTCTTATAAGGGCTCAACACAAATAAAGGCAAGTATGCCTAGTAAACTGAATTAGCTTAAACAATGTAAGAGAGTCCCACAGGCGTCGTTCAGGTACAGCGTATTTCCTCTGGTAGCGAGCGTAGCGTAGTCTTCCAAGGAGGGCCAATGCGCAGCACTGGACGACAGGACCTGCGAGATTCAGAAGCATACCCAAATACCGTGCACAGGTGTCTAGTATTCGGGTGATTGTGAAGGGGGGAGTGACGTGCTAGTTGTGGGTGTGCGCCTATGCCAGGTAAGGGTGTGACGTGTGTCAGGTGCTCTCGCGGATGCCCTCTGGTGGCGATTCCGCCTTCTCACCGTGACAGAGCCCTCCCTCAAGGATTCCTCCCGGCGACGGACACTAGGTCGCCCCGGACGTTGCGGTGCTGGCCGATTAGGGAATTCGCGGTGGTAGTCGGCGATTAAGGAGGGATCCAGCACCTGTGCTGCCGGAATCCAACTCCTTTCTTCTGGCCCATAGCCCTCCCAGTCCACCAGGTACTGGAGACCCCTCAGACGGTACCTGGAGTTAAGGAGCTTGTTTACCTTATAGACTGGGCCGCCATCAAGCATCACTGGAGACGGGGGGATTTTGTCCTTCGCCCTCTCCAAGTGGTCCCGCGGTATATGGCTTCAGAGCGGAGACATGGAAAGCCCTGGAAACTCTTCGATTCTCTGGTAAGGCCACCTTGAACGTTACACGATTTATGCATTGCGTGATCGTATATGGCCCCACGTAGCGGGCTTGCAGCTTACCTGGGCTTCCCAGTCTACCGTCCCTCGTAGAGATCCACACCTTGTCACCTACTTTATAATTCGGCGCGTTGGATCTTCTACGGTCTGCCTTTTCTTGAAACCTTCGCACCGCTGTCTGCAATCTCTGATGCGTATCCTCCCAGACGCTCTCACTCCTCTTACACCAGTCCTCAATGAGAGGCTGGTCGGAAGTGGCAACGTTCAGGGATACAGCGGTGGTTGTCTTCCAAAACACACTCAAACGGAGTTTTTCCCGTGCTGGCCTGAGTGAGTGAGTTTTGGGCATATTCCGCCCATGCCAGCAGTGAGCACCACGCTTCTTGATGTTCACTGCAATACGCCCTCAGGAATCGTCCAAGTTCCTGATTCACCCTTTCCACCTGCCCGTTAGCCTGGGGATGGTATCCTGACGTGAGACTGACGGTCACGTTCAGTTTTGACAGGAACTCACGCCAGACCCGCGATGTGAACTGCGGGCCCCTGTCAGACACGATGTCTTCGGGTAATCCGAATTGCCTGAACACGTGCCTGAACAGGAGATCGGCCGTCTCCCAGGCAGTCGGCAATCCGGGCAGGGGTAGGAAACGCACCATCTTGGAAAAACGATCTACCACTACGAGGACAGTGTTATTCCCCTCTGACACTGGCAAGTCAGTGATAAAATCGATGGCTATGTGCGTCCATGGCTGTTTGGGTATAGGCAAGGGAAGCAGCTTTCCCGCGGGCGGCGTCCTCGGCACCTTGCTGCGGCGCACACACAGCACAGGACCCCACATGACGCAGGACGTCACTGTGCATCCCGGGCCACCAATAGCGGCGCCCAGGAGCTGAGATGTTCTTGTAGATCCGGGGTGGCCTGTGCCTAGTGAAGTATGTGCCCATTGTATTAGAGCGGTGCGCTGCGCCGGGGGCACATACCTGCGGTGCGGAGGGCAATTGGGATGAGGATTAGCGGCTTCGATGGCTCTATCGATCTCCCAATTAACAGCTCCGACAAAGCACTGAGGGGGTAAGACTGGCTCCTCACTGGTCGCGTCCGCACTGCCGGGAATGAACGTGATAGTGCGTCGGCACGAGTGTTTTTCTCTCCTGGACGATACGTGACCTGAAACTGGAAGCGTGAGAAAAACAATGACCAGCGTGCTTGTCGGGCATTCATACGTTTTGTGGTTCGCAGGTACTCGAGGTTCTTGTGATCTGTCAGAACCAAGAACGGGTGCCTGGCTCCCTCTAGCCAGTGCCTCCACTCCTCGAACGCTAGCCGCATCGCCAGCAGCTCTCTGTCCCCCACTCCATAGTTTCGTTCTGCTGAAGACAATTTTCGTGAAAAAAAATGCAATCGGTCTTAGCAGGCTACCTTTTTTGAGCCGCTGGGACAGCACCGCCCCCCACTCCCACGTCGGAAGCATCCACCTCCACAATGAAGGGCTTCGTGGGATCGGGCTGGTGAAGAACAGGCGCGGTGACGAAAGCCTGCTTCAGATCTTGGAAAGCCCTCTCAGCCTCCTCTGTCCAGGCCAGACTTTTGAGTCCACCACGCAGCAAGTCCGTTAGCGGCTTCGCGATAGAGCTAAATCCCCGGATGAACCTCCTATAGAAGTTCGCGAGGAAGCGCTGCAGCTCGCGTCGTGTGTGAGGACGGTTCCATCCGGTCACCGCCTTTACCTTGCTGGACTGCATGTGCACGGAACCGGGCTTGATGGTATAGCCCAGGAAGCTTAGTTCCTGTAGATGGAACTCACACTTCTCCAGTTTGCAATACAAATGATTGCGGAGGAGAGTGCGGAGGACGGCCCGTACATCATGCATATGTTGTTCTACGGATGAAGAATAAATGAGAATGTCATCAATGTAAGCGATAACACATTTATTCAGGTATTCGCGTAGAACTTCATTAATGAACGCCTGAAAGATCGACGGAGCCGATGCCAAGCCATACGGCAAGACCCGGTACTCATAGTGCCCGGAGCGGGTACTAAACGCCGTCTTCCACTCATCCCCTGCACGTACGCGGATGAGATTATAGGCGCTGCGTAAATCCAGTTTGGTAAAGATCACCGCCTCCCTTAACTGCTCCAGCGCCGAAGGCACTAGAGGCAGTGGGTAGGCGTAGCTACCAAGAGGGAATTGAGTCCTCGATAATCTACGCACGGCCTCAGACCACCGTCCTTCTTTTTTTACAAAGAACACGCTGGCTGAGGCAGGCGAGGTAGAGGGGACGATATAGCCCTGCGCTAATGCCTCCCGGACATACTGCTGCATGGCTTTCTCTTCTCTCTAACACTGCCTTCTTTCAGTATTATTTTACAGTCCCAGGGGCGGTGCGGAGGGAGCTGCATAGCCTTGGTGGGACTGAATACTTACGCCAGATCCTGATATTCGGGAGGAATCTTCATGGCATTCGCCACGCTAGGACTCTCGATGGTGGTGGACGTTAACAGAAAGGGGGCGTGACTATGTGAGCTTAACGTGGGAGCACTCCAATGGGAGATGTGTCCGTCGTGCCAATTGATGATGGGGTGAAACTGTCTGAACCACGGAAGACCTAGTGTGAGATCGTATGTTAAATCAGGAAGAACGCAAAAAACTTGTGAGGAGGAGTGCCCTTGAACAGTGAGAGTGAGGGGGGTGTGTGGTGGCGCACTACTCCGCCGCCCACAGGCCTGCCGTCCAGCGCCCGCACTTTCCGTGGCCTCTCCAAGTTTTCCAGGGGTAACCGCATCCTCCGCGCCAGGTCCGCTCCCATCATGTTTCCTGATGCTCCCGAATCCACTAGGGCATAAACTCCAACACAATTCCCGTGGTAAGTAATAGTCACTTTTATTGTAAGCAACTGAGCCAACTGGGATCTACTCACCCGAGTTGTTCCTCCGTTTGATTCGGGTGGTTCTCCTCAGTAGGCTCGGCTGCTCCTAACTGCATCGGTTCCGGTCCTCTCCAGGTCCTTAGTTCTCTCGGAGGCGATCTCAGTCGCAAGACTCTCGTCTTTCCTCCGGGAGTATTTCTCTCTTGCAGGAGCCGATCGTAGATTATCGACATACGGACAACCGAATTGAATGACTCGCCTTCCTGCCTGCACGCTAATTCCGCGCGCAGTTGGGGTTTTAAAGCGGCCAAGAAGGCGTCCGTAAGCGCCGCATCATTCCACCCGTTCCGCAGCAACAGTGCGAAATTCCAGAGCGAATGCGGCCGCTGTTTTTCTTTCCCTGTTTCATTGTCAACAGGGTCTGCCCGCACGCCCTTCCTTGACGTGGGTGATGAAACACTTCTTTTATTTCATTATAGAATGTCTCATAATTTGACAATAGCGGGGACTCACCCGCCAGTAACGCTGCTCCCAAGCCAGTGCCTTTCCGCTAAGGCGCGAGATCACGAAAGCGATTTTCGCCTGGTCCGTGAGGTGCTCCTGGTACCGAAAGTAGAGACCGCACTGAGCCAGGAATCCCTCGCATTTCTCGGGGTCTCCATCGTAGGCTTCTGGGGGTGCCAAGGGTAGTCTTACCCCTTCCAGTCGTGGGGCGGGGTTTTGACTAGCCTGCTGCGATAATACTTGAACAGACGTAGTCAGCGTACGCATTAAATTTCGTAACTCACCCATCTCGTGGTGATGCTGTTCCAACAGTCCGCCTTGAGCATTTAGGACTTCTATAGCAGAAGGCCCGCTGCCACCTGCTGCCTCAGGCTGCGCATTCTGTAACGGATTGAGGCAGACAGCAGGAGGCGAGGGTAGCGAGCTTCCTTCTTTATTGATATCCATACTCTTATAAGGGCTCAACACAAATAAAGGCAAGTATGCCTAGTAAACTGAATTAGCTTAAACAATGTAAGAGAGTCCCACAGGCGTCGTTCAGGTACAGCGTATTTCCTCTGGTAGCGGCGTGGCGTAGTCTTCCAAGGAGGGCCAATGCGCAGCACTGGACGACAGGACCTCTGAGCTTAAGAAGCATACCCAAATACCGTGCACAGGTGTCTAGTATTCGGGTGATTGTGAAGGGGGGGAGTGACGTGCTAGTTGTGGGTGTGCGCCTATGCCAGGTAAGGGTGTGACGTGTGTCAGGTGCTCTCGCGGATGCCCTCTGGTGGCGATTCCGCCTTCTCACCGTGACAGAGACATTGCTTTCCAGTCAAGTCAGTCACAACTAGAGTGATGCCATGACACAGCTGGATGACAGCATCAACATCTCAGATTACCAGAAATCTCAACGCCTGGGAGCCCCTGAGCCCCGCACCTTTCTAGGGGAATATTTAACTGAAGGCTTGATTATATAGGTGAGTCTTAAGTCTAGATTTAAAGATTGGAACTGTGTCAGAATCTCGGATTGGAGCTGGAAAGCTATTCCATAATTGAGGGGCTTTAAAGGAGAAAGCTCTGCCTCCGGCTGTAGTCTTACAAATTTTTGGAACTAAGAGAAATCCAGCATTTTGGGAGCGTAAAAGGGCGAGATGGGTTGTAGTAAGCAATGAGTTCACTCAGATATTGTGGGGCAAGACCATTTAACGCCTTATAGGTTAAGAGAAGAATTTTAAATTCAATTCGATGTTTAATCGGAAGCCAATGTAATGCCGCGAGAGTGGGACTAATATGATCGAATTTTCTAGCCTTAGTTAGGACTCTAGCTGCAGCATTTTGTACAAGTTGTAGCTTCTTTATGGACTGTTTAGAGCATCCAATTAGAAGACCATTATATCCGCCATTGTCTCTAGGAGCTTTGCACTTTGAGTATAAATCATTTCTATTTAGCACCATGACCAAGGCCTGTATTCTTACAAGTATCTCGGAGTTGGAGTGGGAGCTTAGCTGCCCCTTCTGTTTGACCATGCTGGGTAAGAATAATCTTGTGTAGCCATATTTTGCCCGTGTGTTATAGAGGAGAGCTGTGTGAGAAGACCAAAAAGAAAGCTCTACTGTAGAGGCATATCTTTAATAGGATGTTTCTGAAGTAAAAATATTGGGACTTGAGGCTAGGGTGACTGATTCTGATTCAGTATTCCAATTCTGAGATGCTTTATGAATGCTGGGAATGATTTTAAATTAGCAATGGTCCAGTAATGTGGCCCAGTGCTCATGAAGCAATCCAGGAGAATCGGACCACTTAATTTAAAATATTGTGAGGTGGCACAAATGTAGTGGATCTACCAAAGTGAGATTAGGTGGTGTAAGCACTGATCTATGCTGCACTACTGTTGTATTATCTTGTAATGTCTGATTTATTGTGATAAATATGGAATTATATGATTTATATTTAACTGTAACTGCATTACTGCTGAGTGTGCATGGTCCTCTGCTAGTATACACAAACCTTCAAAACGTCAGTAGCTACAATTCAGAAACAAATATTTCAATGAGACTGAATGACAATCAACATATTCCTTTGCTGATTTCTTCTGGTTTATTGTCACGGTGAGAAGGCGGAATCGCCACCAGAGGGCATCCGCGAGAGCACCTGACAC
>JAGXOD010000088.1:685000-743312 GCA_020368025.1 Brachyhypopomus occidentalis | reverse complement strand
CAGGACGTGATATGTTAACTGTCCTGATATTAACACAGAGACGGGACTTCTGAGACTGATGAGGCATTATACAACAGGGACAGGACTCAGGACAACTAGGGAAACGTAGACTGATCCTGTAAATATTCATTTATTAATTCAAATTCTTCTTTTTTGTCTTTTTGGTTTGTCTATTTTTCTCTGTATGAATTTGTAGTAGTGCAGATTGAACAAAACCTCCCAGTAAACACACAACTCTGCCTTCCACACTTTACAGACATGAGCGTTGCTCACATTCATTACAAATTAGAAGGCAACATTTCATTAACACATCTGTTCCACAACATTCACTAATTCTTTATAGTGAGAGAACAACTCACAAACAGCACCAGAGAACATCAAACACAACCCTGTAGTGTAAAGGCTTCTCACTCACCTGAGCTGGGAGATGTAGGGCAGACACTGAAGGAAACTCCTCACTTCACTCTCTTCATCTGACCAGCCTCTCAGCTCTACTGGTTTCTTCACTGTGTGGAGTTTCAGCACTTCTAGGAAGAGGGAGGTCTTTCTCTCTGAGAGGCCTATGTACCAGACTGCAGGAGCTGACTGGTAAACTGGCTGTAATGCTGGAAGGAAACTCCTGTCTGTTTGAGTCTCACAGTCCTTCACATGTGAGTACAGATCCAGCAGGAAATCACTCTGCTTTTCAGGTGTCTTCAACAATGGCCAAATCAGAGTGTCTATAGTGGTCTTGGCTGTGTTTATTGGATGAAGAGCTGCTTGCAGACACAGGTTCATTAAGAACACTCTGTGTTCAGTGTTGTTAGTTTTATAAGGGAAGGTGTCATGTCTGCACACTGATGATAAAAGCTCCAGTGTTTTCTCTCCTCTCTTTTCTCACACACTGCTGCTTCATGAAGGAGATGCAGAAGAAACTTGATGATGATGTCAGAAGAGACAGTGTGACCAAAACTATAAAAAACAATACACAGAAGGTCAATGGGACATTCAGTCACAAAGTATAAATAATCTTTATACCATCTCAATATATAAAATGACAGAAATACATGCATGAATAATAATTTAAATATTTTATAGTAGGATGATGGCCATATTTAAAAGTTACACTAGAATTCTGTGCAGTCACCAGTGATGGGCAGTAGCACCACTACTTGTAGCGGATTTCTGAATCAAATAACTTTCAGTAGTTACAATGTTTTGATCAAGTAGCAACGTAGCATCCACAAAAGCTATAACTTCCAGAAACATTCCTGAGAAAAGCAGTATGATTTTGAAATGCAACAGACAGAAAAAAAAGCTTGTTCATGCGTGAGCTTCTCCTCTGTTTGTCTATCGAAACATATACGCATGCGTATGGCGTATATAACCAGCACACCATCCGAGAGAGGCACACACACGCACACACACACACACACAGGACAAGAGGATGGAGAAGAGCAGTCTACTGAAGTCACGCCATGGACGTATCTGCAAAACTATGACACTTGTCGAATCAGAGGAAAAATACCTGCTTAAATGTGTGCTTTGAAATATAAAAACTAAATTGTTGTCGGCATCGAAGACATCTAACACCAACCTAAGAACCTTCATTCAGGTGACTCATTAATTTCCCTACTGCAAAAGGCTATAAGGAAATGTGTGTGTGCAAAATAATACCCTACAATTAGACTTAGTGTTGGAAATGAGTGAAGATGATGGAATAACGCCATGTATTGAATCTTAACGCATGCTGACTAGCAGGGGAAACTAACACAAAAGTGACGGTACTAGCCTGTCTAAGATGGTTTATAGTGTGCTAGTGTGTCCTGATTAGATTTGTCTTCTCTGCTGGTAAGGTAGGCTTGAGTTTTCCAATTTACTTTTTGTGCTTAGACTGCTTGTTACCAGGTTGTTTTGCTGGTTCTAGAGCTAATTGCTATTACTAGTTTCAGGTGTGGTTTCAGGTTAGCCCAAGGTGTGAAACGCTGGGAGTGGCCTTACTAGCCACCAAGCAGATATATTGAGGGGGTGTTCCCTACTAGAATTAGTGTGCTAGTGTGTCCTGATTAGATTTGTCTTCTCTGCTGGTAAGGTAGGCTTGAGTTTTCCAATTTACTTTTGTGCTTAGACTGCTTGTTACCAGGTTGTTTTGCTGGTTCTAGAGCTAATTGCTATTACTAGTTTCAGGTGTGGTTTCAGGTTAGCCCAAGGTGTGAAACGCTGGGAGTGGCCTTACTAGCCACCAAGCAGATATATTGAGGGGGTGTTCCCTACTAGAATTAGTGTGCTAGTGTGTCCTGATTAGATTTGCCTTCTCTGCTGGTAAGGTAGGCTTGAGTTTTCCAATTTACTTTTGTGCTTAGACTGCTTGTTACCAGGTTGTTTTGCTGGTTCTAGAGCTAATTGCTATTACTAGTTTCAGGTGTGGTTTCAGGTTAGCCCAAGGTGTGAAACGCTGGGAGTGGCCTTACTAGCCACCAAGCAGATATATTGAGGGGGTGTCCGCGACAGACGGTGCCATCTGTAGCGGTATACAGCGACTAGACAGATTACTTCTACTCTGTCCCATTCAACATCAACACAGAGGCAATCTCCTTCATACTTTGCTAAGTATTTCCTTCTCTCACTCTACTACTTTACCGTCAAGTTACTGCTGCACTTTAAACATGTGTTTTTCAATACCCCCTCTTTCAACCCACAGAGTCAGACGTTCCCATCGTTACGCAAGAAGCGCAATGCAAGGAATCTCATCCATCCCCAAGGTCATCACATTCTCAGACCAGGGTGATGGGTGGACTCTGAATTGCCAATCTGTGGTTCGGAAAGCTGATTTCATCTCTGCCTTAGCATCTCATCATTCACTGCACTTCCTGGCTTTGACTGAGACCTGGATTACTCCGGAGAACTCTGCGACTCCAGCAGCCCTATCCTCTGCCTTTAATTTCTCCCATTCTCCGAGACAGACTGGCAGGTGTGGTGGCACAGGTTTGCTCTTGTCTAGGAAGTGGAACTCCACTCCACTTTCATTTTCACATCTCTCTATTTCTTCTTTTGAATATCACGCTGTTACTGTATCTTTCCCCTCTAAACTGCATATAATTGTCATTTATCGCCCTCCTTCTCCTCTAGGTAACTTCATTGACGAGTTGGATATTCTTTTGAGTCTCTTTCCCATTGATGGAACCCCATTAATTCTCCTTGGTGACTTCAATCTTCCATCGAACAAGATGCAGTCATCATGTCTCGAACCGCTGCTCTCATCCTTCAACCTTGCCCTCAACCAGACCCCTCCAACACACAGAGCAGGCAACACCCTAGACCTGATCTTCAGCAGACCAGCCCCAGCGCTGGATATGACAGTAACACCCTTACACTGCTCAGATCATCACTTTCTATCTTTCACACTCTCCCTTACTGCTCTCCCTGTCAATGCATCTCCTTCAGGCTTGTCGTTCTCTCGACGTAACCTGCACTCCATCTCTCACTCGTCTCTGGCCTCAACTATCCTTACTACCCTTCCACATCCTGATTCTTTTCTATCTCTTTCCTTGGATATAGCCACAGATGCATTGCTTTCTTCACTCTCATCTGCAATTAACCTTTTGTGTCCTCTTTCCTCCAGGCCAGCTAGATCCTCTCCACCTGCCCCGTGGCTGACTGAAGTCCTACGCAGCAACCGGAGAGAGCTAAGAAAGGCAGAGAGGAAGTGGAGGAAGTCCCAGCTTGACTCTGACCTACACTCCTATCAGGCTCTGCTTTACAAGTTCTCAACAGAGGTTACTGCTGCCAAGTCATCCTTCTACAAGGAGAAACTGGAAGCATCAGCATCGGATCCACGCAGGCTCTTTAGTATCTTTTCCTCTCTTCTCAAACCCCCCTCTCCCCCACCACCCTCTTCCCTTACCCCGGAGGATTTTGTCACCTTCTTTGAGGAGAAGGTTAACAAAATCCGTCAGTCATTTTCCTCTTTCTCTACTTCCTTGACCAATACTCATCCTCCTGCCATTAACTCCTTAACTTATTTTTCTCCTCTATCCACAGACGAGGTCCTACAGCTACTTAAATCCAGCAACCCGACAACCTGCCCACTGGATCCCATTCCATCCACACTCTTCCAGACAGTCTCCATAGATCTACTGCCCTTCATCACGTTCATCATGAACAGCTCCTTGTCATCAGGCCAGGTCCCAGCTGCATTCAAGACTGCCAGAGTGGTCCCAATTCTGAAGAAGCCCACCCTGGACAGCTCGGATGTCTGCAACTACTGACCGGTATCACTCCTTTCTTTCCTATCAAAAATTCTAGAGCGAGCTGTATACAACCAACTGTCTCTCTTTCTCACTCAGAACCTGCTCCAGGACCCCAACCAGTCGGGCTTCAAACCAGCACACTCAACAGAAACGGCCCTCATAGCGGTGACTGAGAAGCTCCAGACTGCAAGATCATCCAAACTGTCATCGGTCCTGATCCTTCTGGACCTCTCTGCAGCTTTCGACACGGTGAACCACAAGATCCTCCTATCTGTCCTCGCCGACCTGGGAATCGCGGGCTCTGCATGGAAGTGGTTTGAGTCCTATCTAGAGAGGCGTTCTTACCAGGTAACATGGAGAGGATCTACATCTGCTCCTTGCAGGCTCCTTACTGGTGTCCCTCAAGGCTCAGTGCTAGGTCCTCTCCTCTTTCACTCTACACCCGTTCTCTTGGTGATGTAATTACCTCTCATGGTTTCTCGTACCACTGCTATGCTGATGACACTCAACTAATGCTTTCCTTCCCACCATCTGATACTCAGGTTTGCAGTCGTATCTCTGCATGTCTGACTGACATCTCTTCATGGATGACAGCTCATCATCTAAAGCTCAATCCCAGCAAGACTGAGCTGCTGTTCATCCCTGGAGCTACAGGTCCTCAGCAGGATCTTGCCATCTCATTCGAGAACTCTTTGATTGTACCGTCTAAAGATGCAAGAAACCTTGGGGTGACTCTGGATGACCAGTTGTCATTCTCTGCCCATATTACGAACCCTGACTCGGTCATGCAGATATTTTCTCTACAACATCCGACGTATCCGACCCTTCCTTTCTCAGGAGGCCTCCCAGGTGCTTGTCCAGTCTCTTGTCATTTCAAGACTCGACTACTGCAACTCACTCCTGGCTGGTCTTCCTCTGCAGGCCATCAGGCCCTTGCAACTGATCCAGAATGCAGCAGCAAGGCTTGTCTTCAATCTACCCAAGTTCACTCATGTCACTCCACTGCTGCGCTCCCTTCACTGGCTTCCTGTGGCTGCTCGCATTCAGTTTAAAATTCTGATGCTTGCCTACAAAGCCAAAAATGGACCAGCTCCTCCATACCTTATGGAAATGGTCAAGAATCGATCCGCACCTCGAGCCCTTCGCGCTTCAAGTACGGCTCGACTTGACCCGCCATCCCTCAAGATTCAAGGAAGACACGCGACAAGATGCTTCTCTGTCCTGGCACCCAGATGGTGGAACGAACTTCCACTGGCTGTCCGAACAGCGAACTCTCTCGCGGTTTTCAAACGCAGCCTGAAGACCCATCTCTTTGTAAAGCACTTATAAGCACAAATCAACTGAAGCATTGGTATAAAGCGTAATTGCACTTTATCTTTAGGAACATTTGCTAAGTATTGCACTATACTGCATGTAGTCTTGTAGGTATTTCAGTCTTGATAGGTATTGTCTAATGTTATATTTTGTTGTCTTCTTTCTAGGCATCAGCACTAGCAACGGTTTATGGCAGTGCTTGACCTCAAGTAGTTTGGACTTAAACCTGTTTATACTAGATAGAGATGCATATTCTGACTGAACACATAGTACTTTTGTAAGTCGCTCTGGATAAGAGCGTCTGCGAAAAGCCGTAAATGTTATCCACCATCTCTGGTCAAAGTGTTTTTAAAGCTTATATGTAGTGTTTATCACTGTGGAAGTAGCTTAGCATATACATAGGTGTCTTATCAATAGGCTCCAGTAACTTAGCCTATTCAGAGTGATGTTCAAGGTCCTATACCAGACGTCTCCAACTTATTTTCTCAGAGAGCTACTTTGACAAAATCAATGTGACCAAGTTCTACAACTATTTTAAATCAGCATTTCCCTACTGGCCGTTCGGCAGTCTTAGAGATACTGTAGATGTTACATTTTTAATCACTTATCACATAATACTTACTCACAGTGCTCATCTAAATGTCATCTAAATTTGTGGAGAGAAAAATATTTAACTATAACATTTTTCAGCCCCCTTTTCCATAGTCAAATCTGATGCACACTACAATCATCAACTCTCATCACAGGTGCAATGTCTACACTGTTACACCATGGACTCTTCAATAAATGATTTAACCAGTGGATCTGACTGTCATGTTGCACTGATCTGGCATTAGGTTGGTACAACGTGAAGTAGCTTCTGAGTAGTTATGGTACTGTTGCCATGTCTGTGTAACTTAGCTTGCTATATTTCTATGGGTGCTAGCTTTTGTGTAGTGAAGTTAATACAGGGGTAACTGCATCTGTGACATTGAGGAAGCAGCAGAAGGTACGGTTGGAGCTGGAAAGGTTTTAATGTCCATTGCGGTAAGCAAACATAAAACAGCTCCCAACAGGCACAAATGAGAAAGGCGCTCTAGGTGTTATAGTAACGTCTAGGGCAGCGTAAGGATGCAAACACAGTCACACTTGACAAACAAGAAGGGATCCACCGATTCAGGCTGTAGTACAGAGTTTCTCTCACTTGTGGCAGAGGGAACACACAGCACTGAACAGCAGGGCTAAATAGGCGGTGTTAATAGGTAACAGGTGCAGGTGGTGATTGTTAGTAACTGGTGACTGTGAACGTGAAGTGAGGGCGTGGCAGAGTGACTTTATTGACGTGATGGGTGTGACTCCCCGGAGTCCTGGGACCGGCCTGCCGTGACAGCATCATTTTACCATATCACCACCAGAGGGCCCCATCTCCAGAATACTGAAGGCTCCTGTTTCAGCTGTTGTGAATTCCACTGAGTACTTTGCCTACATAAGCCAGACGGCCACTGCAGCTCCTTGTGAAGTGTTGCTGACTCTTTTGTGAAAGTGCACCAAGCTGTTTATCTACTTCTCTGGTTATTGTTCTGTGTTTTGACCTGTTGCCTCCTGTCTCATCTGTTTGTACTTCTGTCTGTTATTTCTGTAGCTCTTCTGGTTTAGATCCTGGACTGGTTTGTAGCCGTTTTGTACACAACTGTTTTCTGATTCAATATACATAAGTTAACAAATAGATTGTTCTGGACAGCTGAATTGTGTAATTATGTTTTTAAGATGAGTCTAAATGGTACAGAACTACAAACGGCCACCTATAACCAACACAGCTATCTGTCAAATCCTGTAAGAATGTGTAAACCTGATCATTGCTCAAACTCATACCAACCGCAAATCAAGTTAAAGCATCAGGGACTCTACACTTGCGGCATCAGGGACCCTACACTTACGGCATCAGGGACCCTACACTTACGGCAATAGGGCTCTATAGTTACAGCTAGAGCTACAATAAAGACAAATTCACACAAATTCTAGGTAATTTAAACTTAAATATTAGGATGTTGCATTTATATCAGACCACATGACCAAACTGATTTAATATCCATGTCGCTAACTGTCCTAGTTCCTTAGTTTAACCACAACTATTAGTAATGTTATCTGTAATGTTAGACTGGGAGGAGGTGGACACACATGTGAAGGGAGAACAGGTTGATTTATAACATTAACTGCATCTTCCTTGGCAGGACGTGACATGTTAACTCTCCTGATACTAACACAGAGACGGAACTTCTGAGACCGACGCAGCATTATACAACAGGGACAGGACTCAGGACAACTAACGGGACAACTAGGGAAACGTAGACTGATCCTGTAAATATTCATTTATTAATTCAAATTCTTCTTTTTTGTCTTTTTGGTTTGTCTGTTTTTCTCTGTATGAATTTGTAGTAGTGCATATTGAACAAAACCTCCTAGTAAACACACAACTCTGCCTTCCACACTTTACAGACATGAGCGTTGCTCACATTCATAACAAATTAGAAAGCAACATTTCATTCACACATCTGTTCCACAACATTCATTCATTATTTATTGTGAGATAAATGTGTCAGAGAACAACTCACAAACAGCACCAGAGAACATCAAACAACCCTGTAGTGTAAAGGCTTCTCACTCACCTGAGCTGGGAGATGTAGGGCAGACACTGAAGGAAACTCCTCACTTCACTCTCTTCACCTGACCAGCCTCTCAGCTCTACTGGTTTCTTCACTTGTTGGAGTTTCAGCACTTCTAGGAAGAGGGAGTTCTTTCTCTTTGAGAGGTCTATGTTCCAGACTGCAGGAGCTGACTGGTAAACTGGCTGTAATGCTGGAAGGACACTCCTGCCTGTTTGAGTCTCATAGTCCTTCACACGTGAGCACAGATCCAGCAGGAAATCACGCTGCTTTCCAGGTGTCTTCATCAATGGCCAAATCAGAGTGTCTATAGTGGTCTTGGCTGTGTTTATTTGATTAAGAGCTGCTTGCAGACACAGGTTCATTAAGAACACTCTGTGTTCAGTGATGTTAGTTTTATAAGGGAAGGTGTCATGTCTGCACACTGATGATAAAAGCTCCAGTGTTTTCTCTCCTCTCTCTTTCTCACACACTGCTGCTTCATGAAGGAGATGCAGAAGAAACTTGATGATGATGTCAGAAGAGACAGTGTGACCAAAACTATAAAAAACAATACACAGAAGGTCAATGGGACATTCAGTCACAAAGTATAAATAATCTTTATACCATCTCAATATATAAAATGACAGAAATACATGCATGAATAATAATTTAAATATTTTATAGTAGGATGATGGCCATATTTAAAAGTTACACTAGAATTCTGTGCAGTCACCAGTGATGGGCAGTAGCACCACTACCTGTAGCGGATTTCTGAATCAAATAACTTTCAGTAGTTACAATGTTTTGATCAAGTAGCAACGTAGCATCCACAAAAGCTATAACTTCCAGAAACATTCCTGAGAAAAGCAGTATGATTTTGAAATGCAACAGACAGAAAAAAAGCTTGTTCATGCGTGAGCTTCTCCTCTGTTTGTCTATCGAAACATATACGCATGCGTATGGCGTATATAACCAGCACACCATCCGAGAGAGGCACACACACACACACACACACACAGGACAAGAGGATGGAGAAGAGCAGTCTACTGAAGTCACGCCATGGACGTATCTGCAAAACTATGACACTTGTCGAATCAGAGGAAAAATACCTGCTTAAATGTGTGCTTTGAAATATAAAAACTAAATTGTTGTCGGCATCGAAGACATCTAACACCAACCTAAGAACCTTCATTCAGGTGACTCATTAATTTCCCTACTGCAGAAGGCTATAAGGAAATGTGTGTGTGCAAAATAATACCCTACAATTAGACTTGGTGTTGGAAATGAGTGAAGATGATGGAATAACGCCATGTATTGAATCTTAACGCATGCTGACTAGCAGGGGAAACTAACACACAAAAGTGACGGTACTAGCCTGTCTAAGATGGTTTATCCACCATCTCTGGTCAAAGTGTTTTTAAAGCTTATATGTAGTGTTTATCACTGTGGAAGTAGCTTAGCATATACATAGGGGTCTTATCAATAGGCTCCAGTAACTCAGATAGCCTATTCAGAGTGATGTTCAAGGTCCTATACCAGACGTCTCCAACTTATTTTCTCAGAGAGCTACTTTGACAAAATCAATGTGACCAAGTTCTACAACTATTTTAAATCAGCATTTCCCTACTGGCCGTTCGGCAGTCTTAGAGATACTGTAGATGTTACATTTTTAATCACTGAATAATATCACTTATCACATAATACTTACTCACAGTGCTCATCTAAATGTCATCCAAATTTGTGGAGAGAAAAATATTTAACTATAACATTTTCAGCCCCCTTTTCCATAGTAGTCAAATCTGATGCACACTACAAACATCAACTCTCATCACAGGTGCAACGTCTACACTGTTACACCATGGACTCTTCAATAAATGATTTAACCAGTGGATCTGACTGTCATGTTGCACTGATCTGGCATTAGGTTGGTACAACGTGAAGTAGCTTCTGAGTAGTTATGGTACTGTTGCCATGTCTGTGTAACTTAGCTTGCTATATTTCTATGGGTGCTAGCTTTTGTGTAGTGAAGTTAATACAGGGGTGTCTGTATCTGTGACGTTGAGGATGCAGCAGAAGGTACGGTTGGAGCTGGAAAGGTTTTAATGTCCATTGCGGTAAGCAAACATAAAACAGCTCCCAACAGGCACAAATGAGAAAGGCGCTCTAGGTGTTATAGTAACGTCTAGGGCAGCGTAAGGATGCAAACACAGTCACACTTGACAAACAAGAAGGGATCCACCGATTCAGGCTGTAGTACAGAGTCTCTCTCACTTGTGGCAGAGGGAACACAGCACTGAACAGCAGGACCTGCAGGGCTAAACAGGCAGTGTTAATAGGGAACAGGTGCAGGTGGTGATCGTTAGTAACTGGTGACTGTGAACGTGAAGTGAGGGCGTGGCGGAGTGACTTTATTGACGTGATGGGCGTGACTCCCCGGAGTCCTGGGACCGGCCTGCCGTGACAGCGTCATTTTACCATATCACCACCAGAGGGCCCCATCTCCAGAATACTGAAGACTCCTGTTTCAGCTGTTGTGAATTCCACTGAGTACTTTGCCTACATAAGCCAGACGGCCACTGC
Organism: Brachyhypopomus occidentalis; assembly: GCA_020368025.1. Classification (NCBI taxonomy): domain Eukaryota; kingdom Metazoa; phylum Chordata; class Actinopteri; order Gymnotiformes; family Hypopomidae; genus Brachyhypopomus; species Brachyhypopomus occidentalis. The sequence continues at coordinate 732,565 of JAGXOD010000088.1, read as the reverse complement.
AGCTCCTTGTGAAGTGTTGCTGACTCTTTTGTGAAAGTGCACCAAGCTGTTTATCTACTTCTCTGGTTATTGTTCTGTGTTTTGACCTGTTGCCTCCTGTCTCATCTGTTTGTACCTCTGTCTGTTATTTCTGTAGCTCTTCTGGTTTAGATCCTGGACTGGTTTGTAGCCGTTTGCTTTTTGTCTTTTATTAAACCCTTTATACCTGCTAATGAATCTGCACTCTGAGTCCACAACATTACACTTTGTTAATTTATGACATTTCCCTTCATATGGAAAGATGAGTTTTATGATGTAACACAGAGCTGATCTCAAGGTCAAACCATAAGCTGCACTGAGGGTTACGCTACCAAACAGATAAGCATGTGAAGCATGTACACAACTGTTTTCTGATTCAATATACATAAGTTAACAAATAGATTGTTCTGGACAGCTGAATTGTGTAATTATGTTTTTAAGATGAGTCTAAATGGTACAGAACTACAAACGGCCACCTATAACCAACACAGCTATCTGTCAAATCCTGTAAGAATGTGTAAACCTGATCATTGCTCAAACTCATACCAACCGCAAATCAAGTTAAAGCATCAGGGACCCTACACTTACGGCAATAGGGCTCTATAGTTACAGCTAGAGCTACAATAAAGACAAATTCACACAAATTCTAGGTAATTTAAACTTAAATATTAGGATGTTGCATTTATATCAGACCACATGACCAAACTGATTTAATATCCATGTCGCTAACTGTCCTAGTTCCTTAGTTTAACCACAACTATTAGACCTGTAATGCTAGACTGGGAGGAGGTGGACACATGTGAAGGGAGAACAGGTTGATTTAGGACATTAACTGCATCTTCCTTGGCAGGACGTGATATGTTAACTGTCCTGATATTAACACAGAGACGGGACTTCCGAGACCGATGAGGCATTATACAACAGGGACAGGACTCGGGACTAACGAGACAATTAGACTGATCCTGTAAATATTCATTTATTAATTCAAATTCTTCTTTTTTGTCTTTTTGGTTTGTCTGTTTTTCTCTGTATGAATTTGTAGTAGTGCAGATTGAACAAAACCTCCTAGTAAACACACAACTCTGCCTTCCACACTTTACAGACATGAGCGTTGCTCACATTCATTACAAATTAGAAAGCAACATTTCATTCACACATCTGTTCCACAACATTCACTCATTATTTATTGTGAGCTAAATGTGTCAGAGAACAACTCACAAACAGCACCAGAGAACATCAAACACAACCCTGTAGTGTAAAGGCTTCTCACTCACCTGAGCTGGGAGATGTAGGGCAGACACTGAAGGAAACTCCTCACTTCACTCTCTTCATCTGACCAGCCTCTCAGTTCTACTGGTTTCTTCACTGTTTGGAGTTTCAGCACTTCTAGGAAGAGGGAGGTCTTTCTCTCTGAGAGGTCTATGTTCCAGACTGCAGGAGCTGACTGGTAAACTGGCTGTAATGCTGGAAGGAAACTCCTGTCTGTTTGAGTCTCATAGTCCTTCACATGTGAGCACAGATCCAGCAGAAAATCACAAATATTAGTCTTCAAACCATAATAACCATGACCTTCGTCTACAGGGAAGGTTGTGTAGCTGCACACAGATGTCAGCAGCTTAGTGAAACTCTCTCCTGTAGCTGCATCACACTCTGCTGCTGTAACAATCAGCTTCAGCAGAAACTCCACTGCAGATCTTCTTTGTTCATTATAAAGAACACGATACTCAAACCTGTTGGAATAGAGAGATCACAGAAAACACAGAATTATTAGATACAATAGAAATCAACGAACAGCAGATTCATTTGAACAATTTGCTGTAAACAGACCATTTCCAGTACAGTAACACCACCACTAGTCTGAACGCTGGTTCATGTCTCCTCTAAAGCATACGGATCGTGATGCTCGTGTTCTGTTCTCACTTTGTCCTGAACTACTGTTGGTCTCCTCCTGCTCTGTCTCATCATCATATTACCACTGTGTGTATTTGTGTTTATCTGTTGTTTGTTATTCACGTTTGTGTTTCACTTTCATTTCTCATTAAATGTCTCTGTGAACACTGGTTTGTGTCTGTGTTTCGTCTCTCACCCTCGACACTCCACAGTGTCACATCAGCTTTGAAGTCAAATTAAAAAGAATGAATATTTTGTGCTACTCATTATTTTAACCAATCCAGTAATGTGTTACTTCCACATTAGTTTTTATTGCAGCCCAATCACATGTGCCAGTGTTGAATGATCCCTGTCTGTGTTCGTGAATTCTCAAGAGACCTCACACACAGTCATCAAAAGACTTTGAGGTTTGGGGATCCTTCAGAGATCAGTATTTTCCTGCTTATTTCCAGCGACTTCCTTGGCTTTACATTTATATTATGTCAAATTAGATTCTTTTATATCACAATATTAAGAAATGGGACTGGTGCCAATTCTCCCTCTCACCACCAGAGGGCCCCATCTCCAGAATACTGAAGGCTCCTGTTTCAGCTGTTGTGAATTCCACTGAGTACTTTGCCTACATAAGCCAGACGGCCACTGCAGCTCCTTGTGAAGTGTTGCTAACTCTTGTGAAAGTGCACCAGGCTGTTTATCTACTTCTCTGGTTAGTGTTCTGTGTTTTGACCTGTTGCCTCCTGTTTTTGCCTCCTGTCTCATCTGTTTGTACTTCTGTCTGTTATTTCTGTAGCTCTTCTGGTTTAGATCCTGGACTGGTTTGTAGCCGTTTGCCTTTTGTCCTTTATTAAACCCTTTATACCTGCTAATGAATCTGCACTCTGAGTCCACAACATTACAGTTTGTCAATTTATGACATTTCCCTTCATATGGAAAGATGAGTTTTATGATGTAACAGAGCTGATCTCAAGGTCAAACCATAAGCTGCACTGAGGGTTACGCTACCAAACAGATAAGCATGTGAAGCATGTACACAACTGTTTTCTGATTCAATATACATAAGTTAACAAATAGATTGTTCTGGACAGCTGAATTGTGTAATTATGTTTTTAAGATGAGTCTAAATGGTACAGAACTACAAACGGCCACCTATAACCAACACAGCTATCTGTCAAATCCTGTAAGAATGTGTAAACCTGATCATTGCTCAAACTCATACCAACCGCAAATCAAGTTAAAGCATCAGGGACTCTACACTTGCGGCATCAGGGACCCTACACTTACGGCAATAGGGCTCTATAGTTACAGCTAGAGCTACAATAAAGACAAATTCACACAAATTCTAGGTAATTTAAACTTAAATATTAGGATGTTGCATTTATATCAGACCACATGACCAAACTGATTTAATATCCATGTCGCTAACTGTCCTAGTTCCTTAGTTTAACCACAACTATTAGTAATGTTATCTGTAATGTTAGACTGGGAGGAGGTGGACACACATGTGAAGGGAGAACAGGTTGATTTATAACATTAACTGCATCTTCCTTGGCAGGACGTGACATGTTAACTCTCCTGATACTAACACAGAGACGGAACTTCTGAGACCGACGCAGCATTATACAACAGGGACAGGACTCAGGACAACTAACGGGACAACTAGGGAAACGTAGACTGATCCTGTAAATATTCATTTATTAATTCAAATTCTTCTGTTTTGTCTTTTGGTTTGTCTGTTTTTCTCTGTATGAATTTGTAGTAGTGCATATTGAACAAAACCTCCTAGTAAACACACAACTCTGCCTTCCACACTTTACAGACATGAGCGTTGCTCACATTCATAACAAATTAGAAAGCAACATTTCATTCACACATCTGTTCCACAACATTCATTCATTATTTATTGTGAGATAAATGTGTCCGAGAACAACTCACAAACAGCACCAGAGAACATCAAACAACCCTGTAGTGTAAAGGCTTCTCACTCACCTGAGCTGGGAGATGTAGGGCAGACACTGAAGGAAACTCCTCACTTCACTCTCTTCATCTGACCAGCCCCACAGCTCTACTGGTTTCTTCACTGTTTGGAGTTTCAGCACTTCTAGGAAGAGGGAGGTCTTTCTCTCTGAGAGGTCTATGTACCAGACTGCAGGAGCTGACTGGTAAACTGGCTGTAATGCTGGAAGGACACTCCTGCCTGTTTTAGTCTCATAGTCCTTCACATGTGAGCACAGATCCATCAGGAAATCACGCTGCTTTCCAGGTGTCTTCATCAATGGCCAAATCAGAGTGTCTATAGTGGTCTTGGCTGTGTTTATTGGACGAAGAGCTGCTTGCAGACACAGATTCATTAAGAACACTCTGTGTTCAGTGATGTTAGTTTTATAAGGGAAGGTGTCATGTCTGCACACTGATGATAAAAGCTCCAGTGTTTTCTCTCCTCTCTCTTTTTCACACACTGCTGCTTCATGAAGGAGATGCAGAAGAAACTTGATGATGTCAGAAGAGACAGTGTGACCAAAACTATAAAAAACAACACACAGAAGGTCAATAGTGTAAGGACGGGGGAATTTTAACGGTAAGCGAAGGGCCAGTCCACGTAGAAAACAAGAAAGAGAAAATATCTCCGCGCAAGAGATGTAAAACAAAAAACCGTAAATCAAAAAACCAACAAAGGATGCCAGGGGAAAAACTGGCTCTCTGGCTAACGAGGCAAGTAACAAAATGGAATTTCCCAACCCAACTGATAACCCTGATAGAGAAGGAGAAAGCACGAGAAGACTTGAGGTAAGCCAGAGAGAACACTTGAACAGACAGGGTAAAGCGTAGATCTCCAAACGGAGATAGAGACAGGATGGCGAGACACCCAACGCAGCACAATACTGCGAGACACAGGCTAAACATTAGCAGCAACAACTACAAACAACTCAGCAGTGAGACATTGGCTCTGTTTGAAATAGCCTACTACATACGGCATACTGCACTCAGTATATACTGGATACTGCATACTGGTCCTTGTGGAAGTATGCAGTACAGTTTCCAGTATGCGACAAAAGCAAAGCATACTACGGGGTCACGTGAACGTAACGTTGCATGATGGGATGCAGTACACCACGAAGATAGCTCTGTTGGCTTACTGGAATATTTTGCAGAAATAGTATGTCATCCGGGGATGTTTCGCATACTGGAAAAAATCTTTTTATTCGCATACTGCATACGGCATACTGATTTGGGGCCCAAGCAGTACGGCAGTAGTATGTAGTAGGCAATTTTGAACAGAGCCTCTGCCTCTGTCTTCCTTAAGAAGCAAGGAAGACAGGTGCAGGTCATCACTGCTGATTGCGCTGCATTCAGGCTCGTGGGCTCCCCCCGGTGGTGACAGATGGACCAGCCCTGGAGCCAACACAATATGTAAATATTATTCCATCACAATATGTAAAAGACAGAAATCCATGCATGAAAAACTAATTTAAATAATGTATAGTAGGATGATGGCCATATTTAAAAATTAAACTTGAATTCTATGCAGTCACATATGAACAAGGGCATTCAGTCAAGGACCATCTCATAGAAAATAACATTAGTCATAGAAGTCTGTAGAACGCAAAATAAATGTTAGATTAGAAATGTATTTTATTTTTACAAGTAAACTATGATGCCACATTTTAGTAAATATCAGAATGCACTTCAATCTAAGATCCTTTACTTTCTCTGCATTGGCAAAGAATTCTGGGATTTTTAAAAGTGTTTATCTGTTCTTTCAGGTTCCCTCTGTGTGTACATATGTACAGGAGTCATATCTCATTTTACCATATTCATCCGTCAGCTCTGGAATAACACTTAACATGGTGACTGTCAGTTATGAGTTCTTGTGAGCAAGCAAGTATAAATTCAGAAAAATGGTCATTATCCATTATTATGGCTTGTTTAGTGCAAATGTTTACCTGAGCTGGGAGATGTAGGGCAGACACTGAAGGAAACTCCTCACTTCATTCTCTTGATCTGACCAGCCTCTCAGCTCTACTGGTTTCTTCACTGTTTGGAGTTTCATCACTTCTAGGAAGAGGGAGGTCTTTCTCTCTGAGAGGTCTATGTTCCAGACTGCAGGAGCTGACTGGTAAACTGGCTGTAATGCTGGAAGGAAACTCCTGTCTGTTTGAGTCTCATAGTCCTTCACATGTGAGTACAGATCCAGCAAGACATCAGCCTGTTTGTGGTTAACATCTCCATAAGGAAACGAGCTGTATGTGCACAGTGACGTTAACAGCTCCAGTGTCTCTCCTGATGATCCCTCACACTCTGCTGCTATACTGAACATGTGAGGAATCATACGGACATTTTTGGTGGAAGAAGAAATCCTACAAATAAAATAGTAATAAAACACAATTAATGATCACAAAAAGTGTGAGGCTAACAAAGAAACACAAAATACAACACTGTGCTTTCTTACACATAATAACAATGCATAACAAAGCACATCATTTCAGATATCATCGCTTTTGGCCTCCCCATCATATCATTGACCTCCTTGTAAGTGTCGCACCTCCACGTAATTGTTTGTTTATGTAGCCATGTGCTCTCTGGTGTCCCTCTACCTGCTCCACCCCACCTGTCACTCCTCAGCCTAAATCCATCCACCTGTGTCCACTTAATCTCTCCCTAGCAGAGGTGTCAAGCAACAAAGTACAAATACTTTATCTTACTTAAGTAGAAATTGTGTATCAATAGTTTTCTGGAGTAATTATTTTTCATCCGCCCTTTTAATTCTCCTCATTACATTTTCGCGCAATTATCTATACTTTGTACTCCTCACGTTTTAGAAATAGCCTCGTTACTCCTGTTTCATTTTGGCTTGTTCGTCATTGTTAAAAAAAACTATCTAAATAAATTGCGACATCCAGATAGAGTGGATTTGATTGTGCTGGGATCAGCAGTATAAACACACACCCCTCCCTCACCCTACTGCTTTGTGCGTGAGCCATCACACGTCAGATCACACTCCAGCAATGACACAGCAGACATGTGTAGCTTAGCATGACGATGTTCATGGTAGAGACTCGAGAACTCAAGCGAAATGTCGCTTGGCAGGACGTGATGTGTTAACTCTCCTGATACTAACACAGAGACGGGACTTCCGAGACCGACGAGGCATTATACAACAGGGACAGGACTCAGGACAACTAGGGAAACGTAGACTGATCCTGTAAATATTCATTTATTAATTCAAATTCTTCTTTTTTGTCTTTTTGGTTTGTCTGTTTTTCTCTGTATGAAAAGTAGTGCAGATTGAACAAAACCTCCCAGTAAACACACAACTCATTCATACACACAACACATTCGTAACAAATTAGAAAACAACATTTCATTGATTCGTCTGTTCCACAACATTCACTCATTATTTATTGTGAGATAAATTTGTGAGCGAACGACTCACAAACAGCACCAGAGAACATTAAACACAACCCTGTAGTGTAAAGGCTTCTCACTCACCTGAGCTGGGAGATGTAGGGCAGACACTGAAGGAAACTCCTCACTTCACTCTCTTTATCTGACCGGCCTCTCAGCTCTACTGGTTTCTTCACTGTTTGGAGTTTCAGCACATCTAGGAAGAAGGAGGTCTTTCTCTCGGAGAGGTCTATGTACCAGACTGCAGGAGCTGACTGGTAAACTGGCTGTAATGCTGGAAGGAAACTCCTGTCTGTTTGAGTCTCATAGTCCTTCACATGTGAGTACAGATCCAGCAGAAAATCACAAATATTAGTCTTCAAACCATAATAACCATGACCTTCGTCTACAGGGAAGGTTGTGTAGCTGCACACAGATGTCAGCAGCTTAGTGAAACTCTCTTCTGTAGCTGCATCACACTCTGCTGCTGTAACAATCAGCTTCAGCAGAAACTCCACTGCAGATCTTCTCTGTTCTTCATTATAAAGAACACGATACGTAAACCTGTTGGAATAGAGAGATCACAGAAAACACAGAATTAGTAGATACAATTAGTAGAAATCAACAGACATAACAGATTAATTTGTACAGTTTGCTGTAAACAGACCATTTCCAGTACAGTAACACCACCACTAGTCTGAACGCTGATTCATGTCTCCTCTAAAGCACACAGACCCTGCCTGCAAGTGTTTGTGGGTAATGAGAGACGCAGCATAACAGACCAAAGAAACCTTGAGTTTTTGATATTCCCATGTTAGAATGGAGAAATAACACAAAGAATTCACCTGAACCACATAGAATTTCACATGATATGACTCCTATCATATCAATATGTGTCACTTTATCGCCCCTATCACACACTAGTAATTTTGTCTTCTGATCATACAGATCCTTTTCTACCATGTAGGTAACTGAACCCTATAAGTCCATGTACCCTTTGACCCCACTGTAACGGCCCACTGCTCCAAGTTGACTGCTGTGTGGCCACGCCCCCTCCTCATAGACTGGTTACGTCTCACCTGCTCCTCGTTAACCTGCCTCGTTACTGTGTGCATTTAAACCCTCGTGTTTGTGGTGGATTGTGGGTCATTGTTCACTTTGTGCCTCTACGGATCGTGACACTCGTGTTCTGTTCTCACTTTGTCCTGAACTACTGTTGGTCTCCTGCTCTGTCTCATCATCATATTACCACTGTGTGTATTTGTGTTGATCTGTTGTTTGTTATTCACGTTATATTTATATTATGTCAAATTAGATTCTTTTATATCACAATATTAAGAAATGGGACTGGTGCCAATTCTCCCTCTCACCACCAGAGGGTGCCATCTCCAGAATACTGAAGGCTCCTGTTTCAGCTGTTGTGAATTCCACTGAGTACTTTGCCTACATAAGCCAGACGGCCACTGCAGCTCCTTGTGAAGTGTTGCTGACTCTTTTGTGAAATTTCACCAAGCTGTTTATCTACTTCTCTGGTTATTGTTCTGTGTTTTGACCTGTTGCCTCCTGTCTCATCTGTTTGTACCTCTGTCTGTTATTTCTGTAGCTCTTCTGGTTTAGATCCTGGACTGGTTTGTAGCCGTTTGCCTTTTGTCCTTTATTAAACCCTTTATACCTGCTAATGAATCTGCACTCTGAGTCCACAACATTACAGTTTGTCAATTTATGACATTTCCCTTCATATGGAAGGATGAGTGTTATGATGTAACACAGAGCTGATCTCAAGGTCAAACCATAAGCTGCACTGAGGGTTACGCTACCAAACAGATAAGCATGCAAAGTATGTACACAATTTTTTCTGATTCAATTTACATAAGTCAACAAATACATTGTTCTGGACAGCTGAATTGTGTAATTATGTTTATAAGGTGAGTTTAAATGGTACAGAACTACAAATGGCCACATATAACCAACACAAATTATCTGTCAAATCCTGTAAGAATGTGTAAACCTGATCATTGCTCAAACTCATACCAACCGCAAATCAAGTTACAGCATTAGGGGGACCTCTACACTTACAGCATTAGGGACGACTCACAAACAGCACCAGAGAACATCAAACAACCCTGTAGTGTAAAGGCTTCTCACTCACCTGAGCTGGGAGATGTAGGGCAGACACTGAAGGAAACTCCTCACTTCACTCTCTTCATCTGACCAGCCTCTCAGCTCTACTGGTTTCTTCACTGTGTGGAGTTTCAGCACTTCTAGGAAGAGGGAGGTCTTTCTCTCTGAGAGGTCTATGTACCAGACTGCAGGAGCTGACTGGTAAACTGGCTGTAATGCTGGAAGGAAACTCCTGTCTGTTTGAGTCTCATAGTCCTTCACATGTGAGCACAGATCCAGCAGGAAATCACTCTGCTTTTCAGGTGTCTTCAACAATGGCCAAATCAGAGTGTCTATAGTGGTCTTGGCTGTGTTTATTTGATGTAGAGCTGCTTGCAGACACAGGTTCATTAAGAACACTCTGTGTTCAGTGTTGTTAGTTTTATAAGGGAAGGTGTCATGTCTGCACACTGATGATAAAAGCTCCAGTGTTTTCTCTCCTCTCTCTCTCACACACTGCTGCTTCATGAAGGAGATGCAGAAGAAACTTGATGATGATGTCAGAAGAGACAGTGTGACCAAAACTATAAAAACAACAGACAGAAGGTCAATGGGACATTCAGTCACAAACTCCACATAATCTTATTCCATCACAATATATAAAAGACAGAAATTCATGCATGAAAAACAAGCTAAATATTGTACAATAGGATGATGGCCATATTTAAAAGTTAAACTTGAATTCTATGCAGTCACATATGAATAAGGACATTCAAATAAGGACCATTCTCATAGAAAATACCATTCATCAGATGTGTGTAGAACGCAAAATAAATGTTAGATTAGAAATGTTTTATTTACAAGTAAATTATGATACCACATATTTTAGCAAATATCAGAATGCACTTCAGTCTTTACTTTCTCTGCATTGGCAAGGAATTCTGGGATTTTCAAAAGTGATTATCTGCACTCCGTTTCTATGTGTGTACATATACAGGGGTCACATCCCTTCATTACACCATATTCATCTGTCAGCTCTGGAATAACACTTAACATGGTGACTGTCAGTTATGAGTTCTTCTTTCTAAAAGTAAGTATACATTTAGAAAAATTATGATTATTCATTATTATGGCTTATTTAGTGCAAATATCTACCTCAGCTGGGAGATGTAGGGCAGACACTGAAGGAAACTCCTCACTTCACTCTCTTCATCTGACCAGCCTCTCAGCTCTACTGGTTTCTTCACTGTTTGGAGTTTCAGCACTTCTAGGAAGAGGGAGGTCTTTCTCTCTGAGAGTTCTATGTTCCAGACTGCAGGAGCTGACTGGTAAACTGGCTGTAATGCTGGAAGGACACTCCTGCCTGTTTGAGTCTCATAGTCCTTCACATGCGAGTACAGATCCAGCAGGAAATCACGCTGCTTTCCAGGTGTCTTCATCAATGGCCAAATCAGAGTGTCTATAGTGGTCTTGGCTGTGTTTATTGGATGAAGAGCTGCTTGCAGACACAGGTTCATTAAGAACACTCTGTGTTCAGTGTTGTTAGTTTTATAAGGGAAGGTGTCATGTCTGCACACTGATGATAAAAGCTCCAGTGTTTTCTCTCCTCTCTCTTTCTCACACACTGCTGCTTCATGAAGGAGATGCAGAAGAAACTTGATGATGATGTCAGAAGAGACAGTGTGACCAAAACTATAAATACAACAGACAGAAGGTCAATGGGACATTCAGTCACAAACTCCCCATTATCTTATTCCATCACAATATGTAAAAGACAGAAATACATGCATTAATTATAATTTAAATATTGTGTAGTAGGATGAAGGCCATATTTAAAAGTTACACTTGAGTTATATACAGTCACATATGAACAAAGACATTCAGTTGAGAATCATCTCAGAATATACCCCTGTTCCTGAATAAGTGGGCCCGGGTCTAATGCGGCCCACAAGGTTCAAACTGTCGACCTGCTGTGCATTTACCTTACTGGCTACTGAAATTCGAGAGCTGAGCAATATAGCCAATGGCTGACGAGCTGCCTTTGTGGAACACAGCACATGCAAGTTCTGCCCGCACAAAAACATGGCCAGTGCTAAAAAACAAAACGTTGATCACAAAAATGCAGTTCAGTTCTGACTGTACTGATAAAATTTCATTTTACCAGACCGTGCTAATGCTAAGCCAACTTGCTTGCTATGCTCTAATACTGTAGCCGTATGCAACGCAGCTCACATAAAGCCTATGACACACTCCAAACACCCCACGTCCCATAACGTCCCAGCAAAATCAGAGAGTCCTAGACACAAGATTGCAAGTTTGAGTGCTGCATACAATCATTGTTACCATCATCCATAAGACATCTTAAAGGCAAGAAAGGCATCCCTGCACATATCGTGGAACTTGGCATAAGCTAAAAAACCATTCACAGATACCGACTTGATAAAGATGTGTGCAACTGAAATGGTAGAAGACGTTTTCGAGCCACAACGAAAAAATGAGGAAAACTGTCTACTTGCTGAAGCAAGTACCATTATCAAATTGGGTAGATTGTACAGTAATAATAAATAATTACTGTACAATCTGTCTAATTATGAAACATTATTCAACTAATGCAATTTCTTTTGTGCTGTTGGGTAAATGCGGCCCTTAAAGAAGACATTTAAATAAATGTTAGATTAGAAATGTGTTTTATTTACAAGTAAATTATGATACCACATATTTTAGCAAATATCAGAATGCACTTCAGTCTTTACTTTCTCTGCATTGGCAAGGAATTCTGGGATTTTCAAAAGTGATTATCTGCACTCCGTTTCTATGTGTGTACATATACAGGGGTCACATCCCTTCATTACACCATATTCATCTGTCAGCTCTGGAATAACACTTAACATGGTGACTGTCAGTTATGAGTTCTTCTTTCTAAAAGTAAGTATACATTTAGAAAAATTATGATTATTCATTATTATGGCTTATTTAGTGCAAATATTTACCTCAGCTGGGAGATGTAGGGCAGACACTGAAGGAAACTCCTCACTTCACTCTCTTCATCTGACCAGCCTCTCAGCTCTACTGGTTTCTTCACTGTGTGGAGTTTCAGCACTTCTAGGAAGAGGGAGGTCTTTCTCTCTGAGAGGTCTATGTTCCAGACTGCAGGAGCTGACTGGTAAACTGGCTGTAATGCTGGAAGGAAACTCCTGCCTGTTCGAGTTTCACAGTCCTTCACACGTGAGCACAGATCCAGTAGGAAATTGCTCTGATTCAAGCTGTGACTATTTCTGTAAGGAAAAGAAGGGCTGGAAGCACACGCTGATGTTAGCTGCTGAAGTGAGTCTCCTTCTGTCTGTCTGTCACACTCTGCTGCTGTTCTGAATAGATACAGAAACATCTGGATGTTTTTGGTGGAGCTGGACCGGGAAGAAATGCTACAAGGAACAGCAGAACAGGGATTTAGGGACACGATAAGACAAGATGACGTGAATAGTTTATAAAGCATCACTTTTAAAAATATTTTTCATCAGTGCATAATGAACAATACTTTAATGTAGTTACAGCCAATAGAAACTTGTTACACAGATGGTGACACTTGAATTATGTAGAAATCAACCTCATCTCAAATATGACACAACATTCATTTTAAAGTTATCATTTCTTTAAGGAAAGCCAAAGATTACATTTATTTATAATGCAGCACAACTGCATAATTAAAAATTATACAACAAATGTAACAGTTCAGAAACTCACCTGAGCTGGGAGATGTAGGGCAGACACTGAAGGAAACTCCTCACTTCACTCTCTTCATCTGACCAGCCTCTCAGCTCTACTGGTTTCTTCACTGTGTGGAGTTTCAGCACTTCTAGGAAGAGGGAGGCCTTTCTCTTTGAGAGGTTTATGTTCCATCCTGTGAGATTCGGAAAGCACATTAGTCACTTTTGCCAAGTAATATTTAAATTTCAGTGCCATGGAAGACTTCTATTCCTTTAAATGCAATCATTTTATTATAAGAGGTACCAAACTATACTCACTGTCTACATTGATCTCTGCTTCCTCACTGGGGCTGCTGGTGTCTCCCTCCACATACACAGCAGAGACTCTGACTCTGTAGCAGGTGCTGTAGGGTGAAGTTATGGTGCATTTACACTCAGGCCCCTCTGTTAGAATGGACTGCCAGCCCTCCAGACCAGCCTCCATATACTCCACCTTGTAGTGGAGTACAGGGGAGTCTCCATCAGCCTTCCTCCAGGAAACAGTCAGAGAGTTCTGAGACTGTCTGACAACTGTAGGCTGTCCAGGTCTGGATCTGGGACGTGTGTGGATCTTTGTTATTCTGCTGTAGTCACTCATGCTGTTATAGTCCAGTACAGTATATCTGAGCTGATACCAGGTCTTTGGTGTGAGACCCCAAACTACACAGTTTTCTCCAGTACAACAGATGCTTTTCCATTTCATATCAACGTTTCTGCAGCTCACTGGTCTGAACTCCACTCTGTATTGATTAGGCACCTGGGACTCTGATCTCTGCAGCCTCACGGTGACATTAGTGTGTTTTATATCGAGTACTTCTGAGAGTTCTGGTCTCAGCGCCAGATTCACATTGTGACTCACAATATTACCACACTGGTAAAGATACAGAGAAGATCCAGGAAACTGTGGATCAGGAACAACTGTAGCGATGAACTCTGTGTGGTCTGGATCTTCATTTGTCTCTTTAGTGCACATAAAGGAATGAAGATCAGAGAGGATTTTCTGACTGGTATCAGGAAGCCTGAAGGGTAAATGTGTCTCTTGTCTGCTCTCTGTGTTCACTAAATCAATGTGCTGTCTCAGAGCTGAGAGAAATGGATCTTCACCCTCCAGTGCGGTGAGAGTAAAACACAACACTGTGTTCTGGGAGTCCAGTAAGATGGACGTCAACTCCTTCTGTGATTTCACACTGATGTTTTTATCTCTGCACTTCCGCAGAGTCGTCACTTCAGCATTTTTGTTTAGGAGCCACTGCTGGATGTTCTCTGGACTGAATGGTGATTGGTTGTGTCTCCTCAGAAGATCTCTCAAACCCCTCCCCTCCTCTTCTCTCTCTTGTATGGTTGTAATGGAGTCCAGCGCTTTTTGAAACTCTGACTGGTACTGCTGCAGAATGGAAGAAAACTCAGAAAGAGATTCCTTCAAAACTGGAAACTGTCTAATCACATCGAGACCTGGGTAGATGGACATCATTTCCTGACAAATGCTAAGGTAGCACTTCAGAGATTCCAGAACTTTCTCTGCTTTGACCAGTATGTGTTCCCTTAGTTCTCCAGCTACACAAGCAGATGTTTGGTCCAGATTCTTCAGAGGGTAGAGCCAGACTTTCAGAGGAACTGTTCTCTCACCTTGTGTCCCTAAGAGGTTTTGTAAGGAGGTGTACATTTTCTTTGCTAAATCAAAACTCACAGGACCTTTAATACTACCTGCATCAATGTAAACAGCACAATCAAAAAAACAGTTTCCCTGCTGAATTTCATCATGATCAGAAAGTAGTTCAGCTGCATTGTGGGAAATGAAGTTTCTCTTGACTACATCGCTCAGTGCAGGACTTTTCTCCCTGCTTTCATTTTTGTCATCAAAGACAAAAAACGCCTGGGCTCCATAGAGCACAGCCACGACCACATGTGTAGCTGTGTTCTGATTGGTCAGTGAGAGAGGAGCTTCACTCTGCAGCAGTGTGTGACTGAGCATGTCCAGCCTGGTGGAGGTTCTGTAGTGCAGAGTGACTCTGTCCTGCAGCTGGGACTGAGTGGGGTGCTTCAGAAAGGCAGCAGCTCCAGACACCTCCACCAGCCCTGCTACAACACTGGCTCTTAGAGGAGGGGTCAGGTCCAGAGCCCTGAGTCTCTCCTGCAGGGAGTCTCCCTTTAAAATCCTCACGTCCGTGTGGGGTCGAGGGAAGGACAGTCTCATAGATGATACTGTGTCCTTGTCCCATAGAAAGACATCTAAAGATATAGAGCAGTCAATATCAAACAATGTTAATGTATCTGAATAATGAGCAAAACATGATGTTGGATATCATAACACTGTAGAATTCTCTAACTGTGTAGAGTGCAGGATCTAAGAATACACAATTAACTGATCAGTATTATTGTTGTAACTATTATAGATGGTGCTAACTTATCCCATCTGAAAATGACTTGTATTGTATTGATTATGAACAGTATTAGGTTGATAATGAAATGTTTTAAATAATATAAACAGTACAGTACATTAGAAAATGTGAAGCATTTTGTACCAAAATACACGTAATAAAAGTACAATAATTTGCAACGCCTATATAAATATTTTAGATAAACACAATGACATTGTGCAATAAATGGAAAGGTTTTTTGTACCTGAGCTGAAAGAATCACTGCGACAGTCATACAACATCCCAAGATCCAAATTACGTCCAAGTGCAGCCATTTCAACAAAGTCTGAAGACAGTGGTGTGGGATTCACAGGTTACAGGTACAGTATATAATTATACACATTCTAGAGAAATAATCACTGAAATGGCATTATTATAACCCACCATGTTCAAGTCCTCTGTAGAGTAACTGTGCCAGGTAAGTCAGTTCTGTATCAGCTCTCTGCAGGTTTGTAGAGGACAAAGCAGAACATACGTGCATTTTAACAGGGACTGTACTATTATGAATAAGTTCTCCAGTCAAACAAAGCGCTAAACTCTGAGGATTAGGCAGAGTTAATTTACCTCAACTGTTGTTCTCATCTCTTTGTTTTCCTTTAGATTTTTCATCTCTGTCTCCATCTTGTTCTCTTCTAATGAATTAAATGGGATCATCTGATGTTCTTTTACTGATGTGTTGACCTGCCACATAAAAGTGATTTATTTTAGATTATTCTAGATTATTTTAAAAGCAAAATCATTTAAAATGTTCTGCTTCTAATGGTAATGTTTGTGTAATGTAGGTTTAGGCTGCTAGTGAGTGACCATATTGTATAACTACAGTAGAAGGTTCATTTTCCCCACCACTGTATCGTGCTCCTTGTGTTCCTCCATCATACACATCAGACATATGAAGGTCTGGTCAGTTCTGCAGAAGATCTCCAGGACTCTGTGGTGGAGCTTGCAGAGCGTCTTCTCCAGGTCTCCAGTCACCTCCACCAGTCTGTGTCTCTTCTCCAGGTCTCCAGTCACCTCCACCAGTCTGGGTCTCTGATATAGGTCTCCAGTCACCTCCACCAGCCTGTGTCTCTGCAGGGCTGCTACTGTGTAGTGCTGCCTCACGTGGGCTTCACAGTAAGACGCAGTGCAGGTCAGACAGGACTTCACCGCTCTGAGCTTCCTCCCAGTGCAGAAATCACAGACCACGTCTCCAGGTCCGGCGTAGCAGTGAGCAGGAAGAGCAGGACTGAACCCAGCCTGCTGTAGCTTCTCCACCACTTTAGCCAGCGCCAAGTTTGTGTTTAGTGCAGGACGAGTGTGAAATCTCTTCCTACACTGAGGGCAGGAGTAGCTTCCTGCCTGGGTTGGTCTGTTCCAGTAGGTCTGGATGCAGGTCTTGCAGTAACTGTGTCCACAGGGGATGGAGACTGGCTCCTTCAGCACGTCTGTACACACTGAACACCTGAAGTGATCCTCCGTCAGCAGACTGGCTGACAACTCACTGTGAATAATGAAAACATAATAATCAGTCACAATGACTCATTGTCTTTAATATGAATATAGTAATAACTCGGCACAAATTTGAATTCTTGAAACTGGAGTAAAATCCATGTCGGTACTTGATGTCTGGAGAGTATGTTTCATCTCTGTGTGTATTGGGTGCAGCCAAAACGGCTTCAGTTTTCAAAGACGGGCAGGAAGATGGTGACATTTCAAGTTTGAGCCTAGAAGTAAATGTAACACTGTATTGCAATAACGTGAAATGAAGAATACACATAGTAATGGAAATATTAGGAGCCCTGAAGAGACTATTATTGCAATTGTACATTTTATTCCCTGTAACAAGAACTCCTCTTGTTGACATACCTTGTAACTGGTTGGTCTATGGACTGGTCACTGTTCACAGATAGGCAGGAAGACGCTGGTGTTGGTCCCTCCTGCTTCAAACTATGATCAACATATTATCTCGTTAGAAATAATTCATGACTTTAGAATGACCAAAATGACATCAGATGTGACTCTCATTTGTGCCTCCAGTACTGAGTAACACATCATCTTATAATAGTGCATAATGCAAAGCAAGTACAAACTCAAGATAATAGCTAATCTGAAATGGCACATGAGCTCTGACCACGTGACACCTGTCTCTCTATTGAAGGTAACAGGTAGATCAAAACCACAGGACCCAGACAAGAGAACAGAACAGGATGGATAATACATGACAACATGACTAATACATGATCTGTACTTCAAGTTAATGTAAAATCAGATATCAGACATAAATCCTTACCATGTCACAGCTCTCTCACTATTGAATGTAACTGGTCGATCGATTGAGTGATCACTTTTCATAGAGGTGTATGATGGAGCTGGTGAACTCAGTCTGTCCTGGGTCACACTGACATTCACAGAACAGGTTTAGGTTTTACTCTCCATTGAGAAATAATAAACAAAACTTTCAATGTGCAAAATCACTAAACAAAACTGTTATGAAGGCAACAAACCTAAATGGTTCAGACACATAACCAATATTATTAAAAAGTAACCAGTAGGCGGAGCTTATCTATAGTCAGGTATGCATTTCCACAGTAGCTGCATTTTATGTGCACTACATGAAATGTACGACATTTTGTTTGTGGGTTTGCCTTTTGTTGTTAATCAGTCCTTTTTATATGTTTTTCTATCTGAAAACTACCTGCTAAGCTATCTAGCCTCTAAAGTTGCAGCTTCATTACTAGGTTTTTCATTGTTAGCTTTCAAGGAGTCATGCTGGCAGATTAATGTTAACGGCTTAAGAATGTTAGCTAAACATTTAGTGGTAACAGTGTGGTACCACTGAATGTTGTTTACATGCTAAACATTTAAAGGCAGACAAAGCCAGTGTGACAAGGGCACCACTGTGTCAACTGTGTTTACTGTTTGAACAAAGACACAATAAAAAGACACATAAAATGATGGTCTATAAAACATTGATCACACAGTAACACACCTAAAGCATGGAAGGTGAGATTCTTTTGGGTCAAACCTGGCAGACAAAGGCAGACAAGGCCACAGTACTCAGACAAGGGCACAGAACAGGATGGATAATACATGACAACATGACTAATACAGGATCTGTACTTCAAGTTAATGTAAAATCAGATATCAGACATAAATCCTTACCATGTCACAGCTCTCTCACTATTGAATGTAACTGGTCGATCGATTGAGTGATCACTTTTCATAGAGGTGTATGATAGAGCTGGTGAACTCAGTCTGTCCTGGGTCACACTGACATTCACAGAACAGGTTTAGGTTTTACTCTCCATTGAGAAATAATAAACAAAACTTTCAATGTGCAAAATCACTAAACAAAACTGTTATGAAGGCAACAAACCTAAATGGTTCAGACCATAACCAATATCATAAAAAAAAAAAGAAAAGTAGGCGGAGCTTATCAGCATCTGACAGAGCACAAGATCTGGCTCATAGAAGAACCTAGAAGAACTGCTGGGACTAAGACCTAATTTGGGTCTAGATGCAAGAGCAGAGAGGAGCCTTGTCAGACTCAGACTACGTAACACACATGCACACAAGGGGAGCTGGATTTTCACAAATAGCAGCAATTCAGCTCAACACCGTAGAAAACTGGAAATCTGCATATCTACAAAACGGTCTCATCCCTGCTTAAAGCTACATGAACTCTGCTCCTAGTTTGGTTCTAAGTCTGAACTAGCTCACAGTCACACAGATTAAGGTCTGCAGCAACACCTTAACATTAAGGTCAACTGTGTTTACTGTCTGAACAAAGACACAATAAAAAGACCCATAAAATGATGGTCTATAAAACATTGATCACACAGTAACACACCTAAAGCATGGAAGGTGAGATTCCCTGAATGTGATGGGTCTGTTTACAACCTGAGCACTTTTCAAAGGCAGACAAGGCCACAGTACTCAGACAAGGGCACAGAACAGGATGGATAATACATGACAACATGACTAATACATGATCTGTACTTCAAGTTAATGTAAAATCAGATATCAGACATAAATCCTTACCATGTCACAGCTCTCTCACTATTGAATGTAACTGGTCGATCGATTGAGTGATCACTTTTCATAGAGGTGTATGATGGAGCTGGTGAACTCAGTCTGTCCTGGGTCACACTGACATTCACAGAACAGGTTTAGGTTTTACTCTCCATTAAGAAATAATAAACAAAACTTTCAATGTGCAAAATCACTAAACAAAACTTTTATGAAGGCAACAAACCTAAATGGTTCAGACACATAACCAATATTATTAAAAAGTAACCAGTAGGCGGAGCTTATCTATAGTCAGGTAGGCATTTCCACAGTAGCTGCGTTTTATGTGCACTACATGAAATGTACGACATTTTGTTTGTGGGTTTGCCTTTTGTTGTTAATCAGTCCTTTTTTATATGTTTTTCTATCTGAAAACTACCTGCTAAGCTATCTAGCCTCTAAAGTTGCAGCTTCATTACTAGGTTTTTCATTGTTAGCTTTCAAGGAGTCATTCTGGCAGATTAATGTTAACGGCTAAGAATGTTAGCTAAACATTTAGTGGTAACAGTGTGGTACCACTGTGGTAATGTACCACTGTTTACATGCTGAGGACTTTTCAAAGGCAGACAAAGCCACAGTACTCAGACAAGGGCACAGAACAAGATGGATAATACATGACAACATGACTAATACATGATCTGTACTTCAAGTTCATGTAAAATCAGATATCAGACATAAATCCTTACCATGTCACAGCTCTCTTGCTATTGAATGTAACTGGTCGATCGATTGAGTGATCACTTTTCATAGAGGTGTATGATGGAGCTGGTGAACTCAGTCTGTCCTGGGTCACACTGACATTCACAGAACAGGTTTAGGTTTTACTCTCCATTCAGGGATAATCATCAAAACTTTCAATGTGCAAAATCTCTAAACAAAACTGTTATCAAGGCAACAAACCTAAATGGTTCAGACCATAACCAATATCATAAATAAGAACATCAGACATAAATCCTCACCTTGTCCCAGCTGACACGCTATTGAATGCAACTAGTCGATCCATCGAATAATCACTTTTCATAGAGATGCATGATGGAGCTGTTGAGGTCAGTCTGTCATTGATCAACCTGAGATTCACAGAACAGATTCTTGTTTTTCCTCTCCACTCGGAATAAAAATACAGGGATAAAACTTTAAATCATCATTAAGACATTATTTTCTTATATTCACTTAACATACAATGTCACTGATAAATTAAACACACCCATTCCTGAATATAATGGGTAGGTCCACTGATTGAGCCGGTAGGTCCATTGATTGATCAGATCTTGCAGACATGCATGTTGGAGCTGATGATGGTGTTTCTATCTTCATTCTGTGTGTACAGAAACAAAATGTATTCAAATACAATGACAAAACTGACTTGGCTAATTTGTTCACTAGTGTCTTGGCAGTTGTTCTGGGGTCTTCATACACATCTTTCACTAGTGTTCCTTCTAAGGTCTTTGCTTCCAACCTTTGCCAGGCTTGTTCCTTTTTGTGTGGCTCTCACACAATTTCTTGATAATACTTCTCACTCCAGTTCTTGATACTTGGAAACTCTGTAATAACGCTGTATATCCTTCTCCTGTTTTATAAGCATTAATGAGTATTTTTCTCAAGTCTAAACTTATTTATTTTGTTTTTGGCATGATGCTTTCTCAAGTGACAGCTCAAACGCTGTACTGTGTGTAACTTGGGAGGGAACCCTCAGTTGTGACTTGATTTAAACACAAGTGGTTTGTGCTATGGCTCAATAAAAAGTAATTTCTGAAGGGGGCTTATAATTTTGACACTGGAGATTTTTGTTTCTTTTGAAATAGTTCTCTTAGCGTATACAAATAAAAATTCTTAAATTCTTTGTAGTGTTCTCCATAACGATGTGTGGCAGTGTAAAGAAATATCCCTACAAAACAGGTTGAAGGAACATTTACCTCACAAATGTTAATGTTAGTGGTGGCAAACCGAGGCTTTCAGAAGCACTGAAGTCTTTTTCCTAACTGTATCGAAAAAAGATTCATTACTCGGAGCTTCATAACACAGTGGACATTAGCAGCATCTGGTGGCCAAAACCTGAAAGTACTTTGTGTATTTAGTGGACGAGGTGCTTTAAAAACAAATTACAGCTCTTAAAATTGTTCCAGTGCATTAACATGACATTTGAGGTTTAAATAAAAAACAACTGATACAACAAATGGCAGAATACTTTGATGTCTGCATAATTTAATGTAATGTATTAAAAGACATTACACCGGAATCTATTTTGAATTAATATATAATACACTGAGAATGCATCTTGATAAGGCACACTGGAGAAACTACACTTATAATTCTAGTTGCACATTGTTGCTTGTTTCCCTTCACCATGTTATTGATTATATTATTCACTATTATTCATTTGTATCACTAGTCCATTGTCTGATCTACTATCTATATCTTATTCTATCTCTCTCACTCTCTATCTACCGTTATCTCTATCTCTCTGTGTATCTCTAGATCTCCGCTAACGACCCTCGAAGTGCGCGCCAGGTTTTGCTGCTTTTGAATCGTTCCCTAAAGCAGTCACGTGATTGTGTGCCGAAACGAAGCTTCGGACGTCATAGTCACGTGATCGCTTCAGAACGACTCAAGCTCAGACTCAGTGGTTCGAAGCACTGAGTGTCGTTTTTTTGACACATGCTTCGAAGCTTCAGTGTCAAGGGTGACATCACTAGTTAATGTTTTTTGTTAATCTAGTAAATGTTTTTTGACATCACTAGTTAATGTTTTTTGTATTTTGTTTCACAACAAATAGGTATCTGACTGAAAAGTTTTGCTTACAACGTTTAAAAATAGTACATTTACAAATACAAGCCTCTTGTAATTCCAGGGCGAAACTTAAGAACGTGAAGACATTAACGTTTGAGCAGAACGTACTTGCATTTAAATCTAGTGCCTACTGCTTAATCACGGCATTTCGGATTGAGTCAGTGTTTTTTCGACAAAACGTCCGTCAAGAACTATGAAAACCAAAAAATGTTACCTACTTAGCATGCCGACTATGCGCCCTTAAGAAACAAATTACCCAGGTTAACTAGCTAAATTAGCTTACAACCAGTCTGCTTTAACCAAGTCAAAAAACATTAGATTTACACAAAACACTGAAAACAAACATACATAATAAACAAGCATTGTATCAAAACAGCTAGCTGTCTGATACCAACGTATGACGCAGTTAGCTCTTTGGTTAACTATCATGGCGCCTTTCAACACCACCGTTCACCCACCTGTCCGACTTTCACTGGTTCAGTTTACTATTACGACTCTTACTGTTATTGTAGTTAAACTGTTACAAATGTACAAAATATCCATTTTATGAAGAACATGTTTAACTTTTTCTCCACTCACCAGTCAAAGGGCGTCCAGTCAAACTTTAGTTTCACTTTAGTTTCTCTTCCGCGTTGGGTCTGACGTCAGCGCCCTAACGGACACCAACGGGTCTACAGTTGTAAACAGGCAACGAGAGCACCGAAAGTAAAAAAAAAAAAAAACAATTATTACATGTTTATCAATTGTGCTAGCATTTGTAACTACACCGCTGTATACCCAGCTGCCAGTGTAACCCAGATGTGATTGTCGGTTCATAATAAACGCTGTCGTTAAATAGGTGTTAGGAGCCCCTTTAAGAGCTATCTTTAAGAGTTGCAATTGCGTGGACCGAGGAAGACTGCCAGTATCTCTATTTTTCATGCTCTTCTACTGCCCCGTTAGACTCTCCTCTTAGCCTCACGAGTGTTTACAGACTTTAGGGTGAAGAGAGAGGGCCGTATGTGACCTGGCCACTTATAAACTGCTGCTTCCTTAAGGGTCTATCAGTCTCTGTTCCAGTGCAGTGAAGGTCAGACAGACCATTCCAGGATGGAATTCATTGCAAAAACTGGATTAAAAAGGCCTAGCAAAGCCAGAGCATGAAATTTTACAAATACTTAACACAGACTAATATTGAGCACAAATAAGGTGAAATACATGAGAAAAATAATATAATTTAATATAATAAAATAATTTAACAATATCACTACAACAGTATTCAATATTCTGAAATTTGTAATATTAACTGATCTTTCAATTTCATTGTGAATTCAATGTGATGGAAAATGCTGCAGATTGTACATGTTACTTTTAAACAGATGTTATGATCATTAGGGGTGGTACACACATGCCGAGAGCAGTGGGCAGCCCTAGCCTGGCGCCCAGGGAGCAGTTGGGGTTAGGTGCCTTGCTTAAAGGCAACTCAGTCATGGCTTAGCTGGGAATCGAACCCACAACCGACAAAACTGGTTCCCTAAGCACCAGACCATGACACTGTCATCGTTAACACACTACAAGTGCAAACTGTGCACACGGGTCCAATCAGTGATTCGAGTTGAACTCAGTAGATAAACAGGAGAGAAGTCAGTTCAATTGCAAGTGACATTTCTGTGACCCTGGGTGACCCTATGTGAGTTCAACATCACCATTTTACATTAAGGCCCTATAACACAGAACAACTAACATCTCTGACCATCTTCTAACATCTTTGGATGAACTATGGGACGTTTTGTTTGGACATGAGCATGGAGATCCTGAGCTCAGAGGAGATCCTGTGTACACCGTCGTTTGGGACAACGCTGAATTTCACCATTGTCAAAGTCCACATGAGTGGTTTATCAATACAGTAACCACCATTTCATAGGTCTGTGCCTTCTACCCTACTCTCCCTTCCTAAACCCAAATGAAGAACTCTTCTCAGCATGGTTTGTGACCAAAGGTTTGTGATCAAAGCCCCTATAACCAGGACAATCTCAGTGGAAGCAACATGTGACGTCATACAAGTGGATTCTTGTCAAGGCTGGATTCGCCATTCAAAATATGTGGTGTGTGTGGAGTGTGTATGAGAAATATGTTTGTATGTGTGTGTCTGTGTGGTGTATATGTGTGTGACTGTGGAGTGGGTATGAGAGAAGTGTATGTGAATGTATGTGTGTGGAGTGGGTATGAGAGAGATATGTGTGTCTGTGTGGTATAGGTATGAGAGAGATGTATGTTTTAGTCTGTTAGCCATGTTTTAGTCTGATTTGCACCCTCTGAACAAACTGTCGAAAGTCGGAACATACTTAATGATCCTATAGCGCCAATTACGAATTAAATCGTCTCTAGACGCTTTACAAGCGATGGCGGCATGTTATTTTTAATAGTTGCGGTGAGGAACATGCATACTTTTTGCAGTCAAGTTGTTTAGGCAAAGCTAAAACATCAACAAAAATATAATAGCCCAAAAATCGCAATTAAGACTTTTAAATACTTTTTAAGGGCCAAAATTTTTCCAAAATCTCGTTATCAACTTTTAATACTTTTTAAGATCCTGCAGACACCCTGTACAACCACAAAATAAAAATAAAAACTATCATGGTGATGATATCTGAAACACATCAACTTTAGACACTTTTGCTTTCTGTGATTTAAAGACTTGACCAACTTTTTCTGGTTTAGGAGTGGTTTGTGGGTCGAATTCTTTTATGTTCATTCTGTTTTAGTTTATTTTAAATCTTGGTTGCCTAATTGTCATGCTGATATAACAAAGTTGGTGGATTCACCCTACCTTGTCAGTAATGCTAATGAAATGCCAAATTATGCCCTAAACCTTGCAAATATAAATATATCTATCTTTGGGATTATTAAGGCTAAATTGAGGTTAATGGTTATTGTAACTCTCTTAGTCCTCGACGACGTCTTGATGCTTATTCTAAATCAATGACCAAACGAGGTAAATGTCGCGAAAATATAAAACAGAAAAATATGGAATGGGCTTTTAATGAATAGCGGCCTTTACCTGCGGTAGTGTGACGTCATTTGACATAGATAAAATGGCGGACGTAGTATGTCCGAGGTTATGGAAACTGCCCAGAACGCACTGCTTTAACGGTTGAGCAGAACGTACTTGCATTGAAATCTAATGCCTACTGCTTAAACACGGCATTTCGGATTGAGTCAGTGTTTTCGACAAAACGGCCATCAGAACTACGAAAAACCAAAAAATGTTACCTACTTAGCATGCCGACTATGCGCCCTTAAGAAACAAATTATCCAGGTTAACTAGCTAAATTAGCTTACTGCCAGCCTGCTTTAACCAAGTTAAAAAACATTAGATTTACACAAAACACTGAAAACAAACATACATAATAAACAAGCATTGTATCAAAACAGCTGGCTGTCTGATATATCTGATACCAACGTATGACGCAGTTAGCTCTTCGGTTAACTATCATGGCGCCTTTCAACACCACAGTTCACCCACCTGTACGGCTTTCACTGGTTCAGTTTACTATTACGACTCTAACTGTTATTGTAGTTAAACTGTTACAAATGGTAAACGTTTCGAAATACAAAATATCCATTTTATGAAGAACATTTTTAACTTTTCCTCCACTCACCAGTCAAAGGGCGTCGAAGTATCCGCTGGACTCCTGATTAGTTTCACTTTAGTTTCACTTTTAGTCTCTCTTCCGCGTTGGGTCTGACGTCAAAGCCCTAACGTACACCAACGGGTCTACAGTTGTAGACAGGCAACGAGAGCACGGAAAGTAAAAAAAAACAATTATTACATGTTTATCACTTGTGGTGCTAGCATTTGTAACTGTATACCCAGCTGCCAGTGTAACCCAGATGTGATTGTCGGTTCATGTATGTGTGTGTGTATGTAAACAAATTCGGTAGAGTAGCACATTCTCTGCTATGCTAAGGGTAACACCCACACACATATTCACCCTCCCCAGTGTACCAACACAACCCCCTCCTATAAGAGTAAAGCCATCTCCTAGACTAATAATCTCTGCATCTTGGCGATGGATCTACCTGCTGTCTCTGCTCCTCCCCCCTCCTCATCTACTTTCCTGTCTTGTCGTCACTTGCTCAAAACCCCTCATTCATGTCCCAGAAGTATTTATGTGAATGAACATGTCAGTGTCAGAGTCAAAATACTCAGCCATGTTGTCATATATCAGTTCTCAATCAGTCAATATTTTCTCATGACAAAGGTTTTGAGCACAATGAATGCAAATGCACATATCAATTTCAATAGTACAAAGTTACACATTATTGTGTGTAGATATTGATTGGAAGATATCTGGACTGTGATTCACATTCATGCCTTTTACAGTTTGTACAGTAGACTTACTGTATGGATAGACCATGTCATTGCAATACAGTAAAGAAATACAAGACTTAACACTCCTTAGTACAAAGGAAAAAATACTAATATAGAAACATAAGTTACAGGCAGAACTGTACAAGTAACATTGTATGTAAAAGTACAGTGCAATCTTTCTACACCTTCCAACATTCCTGTCTGCCAGGCCACATATTCTCATCCATATCACCACAGATATCTTCTCTTGCACTGCAGGGTGCACAGAATCTTCTGGAATGTCTTATCCAGCCTCTACAGGCTTCTGCTGTGATGCCCTCACCCACTGTATCCATGGCAGTCAGCAATGTCATCTGTCTACATACTGTAAGGTTCATACTGTAAGATGCAGTTATGACAACTGGTTCATCACTTTTGAATGTAATGACTTATGAAGTGAACTAATGCTGATATGTTTTGGGGGCAGGATTATTCAAATGAGAACAAGTATAATATATTTTGATTGAAATGCGAAAAGTATCTGATAATGTAGGAAACAGCAGACAGTTGTACAAAATTATTCATTTGCTTGATGATGTCAGGGCATTTGGTATTTATTCATAATTAGTGAGAAATTGCTTTCATGATGTACATCTAGTCATGATGTGACTAGATGATGTGGAGGTTGGACAAGTGATTTTGAGAAATTAAATTCTGATCTGCAGCAGAAAAATTGTAACCTAACACACAATAAACACTAGAGGGCAGTATCTGAAAACGTACGGTTAAGTAATAGAAAAAAACATTTCTAAAACAACAGAGAGACTGTTCGAAATAGCCTACTACATACTGCATACTGCATACTGCACTCAGTATATACTGGATACTGCATACTGCTCCTCGTAGTAGTATGCAGTACAGTTTCCAGTATGCGACAAAAGCAAAGCATACTACGGGGTCACGTGAACGTAGCGTTGCATGATGGGATGCAGTACACCACGAAGATAGCTCTGTTCGCGTACTGGAATATTTTGCGGAAGTAGTATGTGATCCGGGGATGTTTCGCATACTGGAAAAATTCTTTTTATTCGCATACTGCATACGGCATACTGATTTGGGGCCCAAGCAGTACGCCAGTAGTATGTAGTGGGCTATTTCTAACAGAGCCACTGTCTGCACAGATCACACACCTTAAGTGAAACTTTGACCAAATCAGTTCTCCATCTGATTATCTGAAAGACAGGCAGGGCTGAGAATGGCTGACTGACCAACTTCCTTCACTGAAGAAGTAAACAGTTAAAGTTTAATTATAATTACATTTACATTTACGGCATTTAGCAGACGCTCTTATCCAGAGCGACTTACAAAAGTACTATGTGTTCAGTCAGAATATGCATCTCTATCTAGTATAAACAGGTTTAAGTCCAAACTACTCGAGGTCAAGCACTGCCATAAACAGTTGCCAGTGCTGATGCCTAGAAAGAAGACAACAAAATATAAGATTAGACACAGTGCAATACCTAGCAAGACTGAAATACCTACAAGACTACATGCAGTATAAGTGCAATACTTAGCAAGTGCAAATTATTATAATTATAAATAATTATAACAATATCTTTGCTGAATTTTCATTATGTCTTTGCCTCATGTATTATTGTTACACAGTGGTTTTAATTGAGGTATGTTATTCTCTTTCTCTCTCTCTCTCTCTCTTTCCCAGTGACAAGCCATTGTTATGGTGTGTTAGCTCTGTGTTAACTCTGAGTTTGGGATCTAGTAAAAATGTTTTAAAAATTTGATGTGTTTACCTATTTCTTCTGGAAACATCCCTCTGGGGCCAGTGCAGCTTTGTTTACTATGTTACACACATAATAATATACACAAACGAGCTTTAAATCCAGCAATTAAATTGTGTTCAATGCCAGTTTAACAAATGTTCCTATTCAAGAGAAGTAGCAATGATCCAGAACACAAGAGATCATCTGAACCATTTCCCCCTGATGCCAGATAAAAGAAAACTCCTGTTTTTCCAATTCTGACTTTAATGTAGAGACATCTGGAAACAAAGCATAGAAGGACAATCGTATTATAAACAGTATTTACAACATTCTGAACGATGTTCTGAACGACATTCTGAATGATATTCTGAAAACATCTGAAAACAACGTTCTGAACATTATTTGTTCCTTTTTAAACACTGGACAAAAATGTGGCTCTAAAAACCCATGGTACTTTTAAAAGGAACACTGCATTACATCTCCAATTCTTGCTTGTTTATAAT
Organism: Brachyhypopomus occidentalis; assembly: GCA_020368025.1. Lineage (NCBI taxonomy): Eukaryota > Metazoa > Chordata > Actinopteri > Gymnotiformes > Hypopomidae > Brachyhypopomus > Brachyhypopomus occidentalis. The sequence goes on along the minus strand of JAGXOD010000088.1, from coordinate 703,567 downwards.
TTATTATTCATGTGTTTCAGTTCATCTTTGAAAATAGTATTCTAAACTTTATTCTTTAATTTAATATTATTTCATCCCACATTCTTGCATTTTAAAGTACTCTCGACCATATTCTTTCCTGACATCTGACATCTCTCTCTCTCTCCCCCACTCGTTCCCTCTCTCCTTCTTTCTCTCTCTCTCTTCTGCCATCTTGAAGTCCATCTGTTTGTTTCCACATGCTTCGCTGCTCCAACATCTAACTGATTAAGCGCATTTCTTCTGAGCTCCGGTGGCTTGGTGCCTGCACTCTGAACTTCATCATATCGACACATCTTAGCTCAAGACTGGTGAGCTAGAGTTAGACCCTCACTTCAATAAACAGTCCTTGGGGATTGTTTTGAGAAATTATTACTGATATTTTGAGTTTGGCAAAAAGGCCCCACTGTGTTGACTGCTACTTTGTTTCTTTTAGAGAGGGAGACCAATCAGAAAGAGACAGAATGCTGTAATGCATTATGACTGCATATCATGTCACAAATGAATCGTGATTGGTTGATTGTCTTGCAGAAGCTATTTCATGCTTAGATGTGACTGATGTGTGTTTATGATAATTAAGTGGTTTTGGGCAACCAGTGTAGCAAGTTAAGTTATTGCCAAATATTATATGGAAGCTATGTGGCTTTGTTCCTGAAATTATTTAACTACCATTAATATCACATGATGTTAGTCCTGGTGAGAGAGTTTAAATATTATACCTGGTGCATATCTTCCTGTGCTTCCTACATTGCTGACGGCAGTTCTATCTATCTCTATCGATGTTCCTGCTACAGTTTCAGTGAGGTAATGGTGCTGGGAGAACGTTGCTTAGCAGGGAAGGAGAGAAGGACCCTATCATGTTGTTCTCAGGGTGTAGTGCAAGGGGAGCACACAGCACATCTGGGATTCAAACCTAACTTCCAGCAGTGGGGCTGGTCAGTGCACTGAAGGTCAGGAAAGTGGTTGTATACTAAACAAATAAAACAACAAACAGAAACCTGAGTGGGTGCTTAGATCTATCGGCCTATAGATGTATCTATCTTAGATACAGAGAAACAGACGGTTGTCTTCATTATTAGCTTCTAACATGTTGCTAGTTCACCTCAGAACTGCCTGTTACCGCTGGTGCCGCTGGGGACAGCGCTGTATAAAAGTTTAATCACAATGGCAGTTCTTACAAATGCTTTCGCCGAGCTGAGCGGTTGTCGCAGCGGGGGTCCTGCCTCGCGTGCGAGTCGAGTCCGGTGGTCGCGGTGGCCTACTTCGGTAAACACGCGCTGCGTTTCCCCCCTTCTTTTTTTATTTCCTTTGAAACATTCAGTCAAGACTTAAGGACAAATACGTCCCGGAATAACCTTTCCCGTGCTCACGCTTATTTTTGTTAAATAAATGCCTCGCCTGTAGAGAAAACAAGTTAGCCTGGAAAACAAACGTCGTTATGAACGGATGGTGTTGCTGCGTTTGTACTGTGGTTCGGTCACGTTTACTTTGCGGTTGTTTCTCCTGCGAATACGGTAATTACTTTTGTGAAGACTCTTAGGTTGAAACGCGAAATTTCAGGGTGAAAACATCCCTAAATGTTTTGATAGTATAAAATATTTGAATGTGAATTATGATGTCAAGTTTAATCTAAAGCTAGAATGTCTGTGATGTCAAGTTTAATTTAAAATGCCAAATGCGATTTCGGTTCCGTTTGTGTCAAAGGAGCACAAGTATGAATGTGTTTTTTGTTTGTTTTTGAAAAACAACAAGTGCTTGAAACCGGTACGAAAAACGAACTGACGGTCAGTTGCAGCTCAAGGTATGAATGACCATGATGACGATCAAAGACAAGACACGAGAACGTCCGTGCACTGCAATTCCCTACGTTTCCAGCGGGCGGCGACATACGCACCGTTCGGGCTCTACGAGTTTAATCACGTGTTCACTATTTTGAACTTAGCCGTGGATATTACATACCAACAATGTGATGGACATACACGCGCGCCGGCATAAAAGTATGGATCCCGACATACGAACGCTCTGGCGGGAGTAAGTAAACGTGTCCACCTCTTTGGGGCGCACACTTCCCACGCACCATGGAGACATGAAGGACCAGCAGAGCATCTTGTGCCAGTTTGTCCTTTAAGATCTGAACTAGGTACATGGAATGACCCGCTTGTCTATTTCGCTAAGAGAGAAAGTTACGGTGAAAATATACAATGTTTATGAATGGAAGCTATGGGAACAGCTCCGTACTGGACCCCAACGAGCATCCTGTGAGACGGCCGCCGTGGGTCACCACAACACTGGGTGGCTTACTCATATTTACTATAGTAGTGGATATTCTGGGCAACCTTTTGGTGATTTTCTCCGTCTACAGGAACAAGAAACTTCGGAACGCAGGTGAGTGTCACGCAAGAGATCCGGGCGCGAGCGAAAGGTCGCGTACCTGTGTCCACCAGCACGCGAGTAATCGGAGAGTTGCGCCCGCCCGACGCGTTAATAACCGAAAAGTCCACAGCGGCTGTTTGGAGCCAGACTACAAAACAAACATGTCACGTAACGTAACTTTTATAATTGCTTAAACAAAGGGATATAGGAATATTAAAAGTCTAAAAGTCTACGCTGCGTTCAGATTCAGACTCTGTTAAGTTTGGTGCTTTATACATAAGGTGACAATGTCTCAAGCTTTTTATAAATCAACAAGTTGATACAAGTTGTATTCCGGGTATTCCGTCGCAAAACACCACATTCAACTGTAGATGATATCTGACGCTCCTTGTGTTGTATAGTCTTACCAGTTTATGTGTGTTTTTGGACGGCGGCATTTGAACAGATGCGCGCTTCTTAACAGATGCGCGCTTAGTAACAGATGCGCGCTTTTTACACACGTATCATAGGACAGTAAGTGACTTAACGAACTGATCCGTTAAAACATCAGAATTTAGACGTCCCTCTCCGGTTCAAACCAAATAGCTTTTTCTCACAAGTATAGATAGGTTTGAATATCCTTTTATTTATTCATTCATTTTTCGAGGTTGCAGCATCGAATTTCGCAGTAAGGGAACATGGACATTATTTTAGACAGCTTACTGAGTGCGGGCGAAAAAGCCCGTTTTTCTGCCTTTGATTGACGTGCTGAGAGGTACACACCGGATACGTGGCGATTTGTTTTGGCATCCGGCCCTTCATACACGGCACCGAGCGCGCTGAGATTGCTTTTCATCTTCCGTCAGTCACAGGACGTCAGACCGACATGAATGTGGGACGAAGGTGCTCGCACAGTTAATAAAACTTAAGACGTAACTTTCAGAACGTGCCTCTTGTAGAACGTTTATTATTATAACACTTATTGCAGTTTAAATGAGCTCTGACCCACTTCGTGGAGGAAACAGCGCTTGATAAACGCGCGCGCAAAAAAGTGATATGACCCCAAATGTTATTTGAACGAATCATTTAATGGTAGAATCCCACTTTTAAAAAATGAAACCGACAGAAGACTTCTTTTTTAATTAATAATTTTCCAGACTGCCTTTTTAGGTATTACTGGTCTAGGGGCTGGCCTTCAATTCCACAGCGATCGTTTTAAAACATTGCTAGAAAAGCACCAAACCAAGTATCCGGTTCAATTAACAAAACATAATCAATCCCATGCTGAGACAGTAGGAAGCTGTAGCACGTGCGCGCGAGTACCGTTGAAAATTCCGGGCTGTTCCTTCCTGTCGCTTTGTCGCGCGCTGTTCTTATGCTCATGTCTTACCTCGAGAGATAATTTAATTTCACTTTACTTTCAATTCACTGTAATGACGTAAATATTTGCAATTCGTAGCCTATACAGTGATAAGCTGTCACTGTTTTTTTTTAAATAGAATTACGTTAAGTCCTGCTACCTATTTGAGTCATTAGAAGTAATCACATATCATCATTTCATTCATCTTTCCGCATTCATTCATGCTAAGACGTCATTCACACTACCATTCTTATTCAATATAGCGCAGCATAAAATTCAGTATAAAACCTCATAGCAAAAGCGCATGCGCCGGCCGGTAACCTAGCGCTCGCAGAGGAAGTAACTGCTGTAATGGAAACTCTTGATTTGCGATAGTCTTCGACTAGCAGCGCGTGCAACAGTCGCTGCGTTAGAGACTTAGTCACCGGGAAGAAAGAATTGGCTTTCTAATTGGCTACTAAGTGGAGGCAGATGATTTAATAGGGCACCTGTCACTGAAGTGAACTAAAACCACTGGCACTCCTGGTGTGGACAGGACGTTGAGCCATCCAATCAGAGATGGGTTTATGGCAGTCCTGACTAATTGCAATGCCCACATTTGAACTGCAGTGTTTTTACTAGTACAGCTGTCAATATAGCTACTGGTCACGCTGCCCTGTTCTTCTTCCAACTGTGCATGGAGACTGTGTGTGTGTGTATCAGCGAGTGTGTATCTGTGAGTGCTGTGAAATGTCATTTATGTGCACATTCTCCCTCCAAGCATGTGTGGCTCTACAGCTGAGTGGTAATCTACAATGCCCCCCCACCCTAATTTGAACCTCAGGGTTATGCTGTGGATTTGAATCATCCATGTTGGCTTTACGTTGTATCTGTATTCGACAGATTTCAGATGTGACTGAGCTGAACTCAGCAGGATGGTGGATCTTGTAGATCAGGACAAGTCACCTATATCTATGCAGCATGTGTAAAGACAACAGGTGTGAACCGAATGAGACACAGAAGAGCAAATGGGAAAATTAATTTTCAGTCTGGCTTTAAAAATGTCTGCTGCAGATCTTAAAACAGGAAGCTGTTCCACAATCTGGGGGAGGAATAGTGAAAATCCTGCTGTCAGACAGCCCACTCAGGCTCAGTTGGTTTAGTCCGCCCTCCCCCACTCTAGCCCAGTTGGTTCAGTCCATAACAGGAAGGCTAATTAGCATAGTGAATCGGGTGAAGCAGAAACAGACAGGACGTCCTTGCAGGACACGAGCTGAGTGGCTGTCCTGAAGGGACTCTGGACCAATGACCTCGGCGAGCTCACCAAACAGTCCTGTGGGATGGAGAGTGACTCACTCCTGACTCCCCTCTCAAAACAACTGTGCGAATTATATTTTTGCTTTTATGGTATTTTATTCACGATGGACCCAAAGGGTGTAATGATTTCAGTGCAGTAATAAAAAAGTGAGCGTTCAGTGTGTCATAAATTAAAAAGCAATGTTCAAATTTCTATTCAAGGGATTTTTTTTATTTTACAAAAATTGCTTTAGGGCTTTAAAATATTGATATGGGTAGCGTAAACGTAAATTGACAGTTGAGATTGGAAAAGCAGGGTGGAGGGCATTAGTGATAAGAGAAAAGTCCCTGAGAAAACACGAGAAAGAACACACAGACACAGCCCTTACTGATCGCTGCTCATGCCTGTTGCTAAAGTGTAGACCACTATGTTATATGGGTTATTTTTATGGAGAATGAACCCATTTACCTAATGCTAACTGACCCCTAATGAACCTCACATATTATTAGCATCATTAGCCCGGTTTGGACAGATCATCACCTTTAGTGCAGTCATTCTCTTTGTATCTTATTGTGGACACCGTGAATCCTGCATGGAGATGAGCAAGGTCATTAGTGCCCAAGTGGAATGGTTTTTGAATGATGGCAGGACATTTAAAGAATTGGTTGTTTCGTTGCGTCTATGGTCTTGCTGAGCAGAATGGACGATGAGTTTCTATGGTACATCTCCAACAGACACTTCAGCAGCGAATCAAAGAAGGGGAGGGAGGAGCCTATCTCAGTATGACACTTATCATTGGGTCCTGCTCCATCGTCCCTCCACTGGAGTGATTAATATGAGCGAATGGAAGTGGGTCTGAAGTGTTGGGTGACTTTCCGCTGATGCCCCAGCAAGCCGCACAGCTCCAGTGGAGCGAATCCCAGCATGCTTTGCAGACATTTGCAGACCAACCAAAGCGATGAACCAACCACAGTGAAGTCAAGCAAACTTTTGGTAGTAGTTCATTTTTTTCAGCACTTATAAGAAAAACCTTATGCTTAATCTCAGGTGAGAATGAAGTCCACTTTTTTCATTCTTTACACTGGATTGCTTCCATAAAGTTTAAAAGGAACTGGAGTGGCACTCAAAATAGACTGGACAAGATAAAAAAATAATAATTGTGGAGAGGGAGATGGGGAGAAAGAGAGAGAGAGAGAGAGTGAAATAGCTCAGCTAGACACTTAAACATAAGGTTTTCTATATGGCCCTCTAGCTGTTTGACCTTTTCCAAACACACACGTTTTAGTGCCTTGGGCAATATTTGCTCTTTAATACTAAATTGAGACCAGCTTCTATGCCTCAAATACCAGCGTGTTATTATAAGATGATTAGTGCTGATCTCAGATCAGCCTCCTCCTATAAGCTCTGATACCCTTAATGAGGAATGGCAGGACTTGGATCAGGTCACTGCTTAAAGGTCTTTTACGTTTGTCAGACTTCATACTGTGTGTGTTTCTCCTGCCTGACCAGAATGGCGCTGGCCATTAAAGCTGATGTGCTGGTTTATGACTGGTTCCTGTTTCCATTTCAGGGATTTGGTGGATGTCAAGTTCTGGTAGTCACGCCCCTCCCCTCCCCTCAGAGAGGGGAGGAGGAGCGTTGAGAACTAGAGGTTGTGGAGGTTGGTGAGCCAGTGTTCCTCAGTGACCTCCTAGTTTTAGTATATTTGTTGTACATTGAATATAGCACAAACGTTTATATTATGGGCACCACACAGAGTCAGACTACTTTAGGGGTAGGGTTAGCTACGTTAGAGTTAGCGACATTAGGCTTAGCTACGTTAGAGTTAGCTACATTAGGCTTAGCTACATTAGGCTTAGCTACGTTAGGCTTAGCTACGTTAGGGTTAGCTACGTTAGGGTTAATTACATTAGGGTTATGGTTAGCTATGTTAGGGTTAGCTATTTAGGATTAGGGTTGGCTATGTTAGGTTTAGCTATGTTAGGGCTAACTATGTTAGGGTTAGCCCTATTAGGCTTAGCTATGTTTGGCTTAGCTACTTTAGGGTTAGCTACGCTAGGGTTAGCTATGTTAGGGTTAGTTTTACCTATGTTAGGGTTGGTGTTAGGATTAGATACATTAGGGTTGGCTACTTTAGGACTGCTGACCCCAGCTTGGTGGGGTTAGTATTTGACTCCTAAACATGCAAACTCATTATTCCAGTGTTGGTGGGCTAGTGGCTCTTTGGGTGGCTAACAGGGATTAACCACCTGGATCACCATCACCTTTCAAACAGACCCATCAATAAACCCTGAAATGAGAAGTCCATCGTTTGTGTTTCTTCCTGTGTGCATGTCAGCTGAGTCCGTTTTATCCGAACAAACACTATCATACTAACATTAATGACCATTAGTCAATATAAAGACTAATATAAGATATGGGAATGTGGAATAAGAATATAAGATATTATCTTAGAGTGGATAGATGGGGTCAGTGTGGTGAGTGGGTGGGGGTCAGTGTGGTGAGTGGATGGGGGTCAGTGTGGTGAGTGGGTGGGGTTCAGTGTGGTGAGTGGATGGATGGAGGTCAGTGTGGTGATTGGATGGGGGTCAGTGTGGTGATTGGGTGGGGGTCAGTGTGGTGAGTGGGTGGGGGTCAGTGTGGTGAGTGGGTGGGGGTCAGTGTGGTGAGTGGGTGGGGGTCAGTGTGGTGATTTGGTGGGGATCAGTGTGGTGATTGGGTGGGGGTCAGTGTGGTGAGTGGATGGGGGTCAGTGTGGTGAGTGGGTGGGGGTCAGTGTGGTGAGTGGGTGGGGGTCAGTGTGGTGAGTGGGTGGGGGCCATGCAGGACGTAGGGTGGGGGTCAGTGTGGTGAGTGGGTGGGGGTCAGTGTGGTGAGTGGGTGGGGGTCAGTGTGGTGAGTGGGTGGGGGTCAGTGTGGTGAGTGGGTGGGGGTCAGTGTGGTGAGTGGGTGGGGGTCAGTGTGGTGAGTGGGTGGGGGCCATGCAGGAAGTAGGGTTGGGGTCAGTGTGGTGAGTGGGTGGGGGCCAGTGTGGTGAGTGGGTGGGGGGGTCAGTGTGGTGAGTGGGTGGGGGTCAGTGTGGTGAGTGGGTGGGGGCCATGCAGGATGGAGGCTGCTTACTGCTTGATATTGCAGGTTCACACTGCTTCTGCTGAAGAGCTGTTGTTTGTAATGATTGGCTGTGTGTGTGTGTGTGTGTGTGTGTGTCTGTGTGTGTGTGTGTGTGTGTGTGTGTGTGTGCTTAAGCAACGTGTAATTTGGATGCATTAAGTAACACGGTGCTCTGATGTGCCGGCTGTAGCCTAGAGACTGTTAAGGGTGAGTGTGTCTTTATGAGAGGGGTAGACAGTGTGCGTGTGTGTGTGTGTGTGTGTGTGTGTGAGAGAGAGGGGTAGAGTGTGTCTTTAAGTAGACAGTGTGTATGTGTGTGAGAGGGGATGAGAGAGGGAGAGAGGGTGAGGCCGATGTGAGGATGAGGAGGGATGAAGACGAAGCACTATAAAGCTGCTGTAGACTGTTCTTCAGGATGCTTCAATAGAGATGTATCTGTCACTCTCACTCTGTCTCACACACACACACACACCCGCACACATGCACGCACACACACACACACACACACACACACACACACACACACACACACACACACACACACACACACACACACACACTCCTCTTTCTATTCTCTCCTCGTGACCTTGCCCTTCTTCTCCATTTTGTTTAATCATTTGTGTCTTGTTACTTACCAAACCCTCCTTTCAGACTCACTCTCTCCATCTCTCTCTTTCTCTCTCTCCTTCCCTCTCTCTCACTCTCTCTCCCTTCCCCCCTTCCTCTCTCTCCCTTCCTTCTATGCTCCGGTCTAGTCTCATTCTGTGTGACATGTCTGTCTGAGTGCTTTCAGACTGCCCCCGCTGCTGTTAACTTGCCCACACACACACACACACACCCCCACACACACACACACCTGTAAAGGAGATATGTCAATAATACTTCACATCAACAGTCACCTCAACTAGTTTTTGAAACCCGCATATAGAAACACAAGGGCAGGTGTGCACATGGTCTCAGCTCTCTAGAAGGTAATCACAATCAGGTTGGATTCATTTAGCACAACCACCATGTTTTATTGCCAGCTTTACATTTTCATTGATTTGCTATTATACTTTCACACACACACACACGTTTGCTAAGGTTCTCAAATGATGGTGTCTGTTGGCAAAGACAAAGTGTGCAAAGACACACAAAGTGTGTGACATACAACAAAGACAAATACCTCTGTGTGTGTGTGTGTGTGTGTGAACATGCCTCTAACCTATCCATGTGGCACTGAGCAGTAACTGAATGAATCAGAGAGTCATTCAATTAAATGATTCAATCACTGAATCAGTAAATCATTGGCCAGTCACTTAATGATTTCTTTACTGAATCAGTTAATCGGTTAATCAAATCAAAACGATCTTTGAGGTTTTACTGAACTGGCTGCAGGATGATACTGTGCACCCTGTCACAGGAAATGATGGCTCTTCCCAAAGAGGTGAGATGGCTTCATCGTTCTACTATTATTTATCTTTTAGCGAAACACAAGTACTGATTTGTTTTCAGACCTGAACATAGACCATGTTATTATTAGTATTGAGTGTTTGACCGTAGTCAGAACATACTGGCACGAGGGTCTGATCCTAATCAGACATGAGTTGGAAGAAGGAGAGCAAAAGGGCGGTCTTTAAGAGGAAGGGGGTGGTCTTTAAGAGTCAGGGTGTGGTCTCTAAGAGGAAGGGGGGGGTCTTTAAGAGTCAGGGGGTGGTCTCTAAGAGGAAGGGGGCGGTCTTTAAGAGTCAGAGGGTGGTCTCTAAGAGGAAGGGGGCGGTCTTTAAGAGTCACAGGGTGGTCTCTAAGAGGAAGGGGGCGGTCTTTAAGAGTCAGGGGGTGGTCTCTAAGAGGAAGGGGGCCATCTTTAAGAGGAAGGGGGCTGTCTTTAAGAGGAAAGAGGAATACAGAAGACGAGAAGACAGAGCTGTTAATGCAGCAGAGTCACGTAGGGTGAAGTTAAGGCAACCAACACAGAGAAAGACTGAGAAGTAGTATGGAAAAAAACTCTGAATTGTACCACATTTTAGGAGACAGGAAAAATCCTTCTCCTCAAAAATACATTAAAAACCTTCATTTTTAATGAAAAGACTATAAACACCATCTAAGGTTTGTTACAATTACTGTTGTCTTAGGTCTGTGGTTTTGCTTGGGAACATCTCTCACTTATTCCAGTTTGAAACACTTCTTCTACACACACACACAAACCCTTTTCCTTTAATGGGCACAAGAAGGGAGGTCGTTCCTCACACACTGAGTGATTCTAGTTTCTTACATTTTGAGACTCCGGTTTTGATAAAGGGCTTTTAAAAAATACGGAGGGAATTAAATAAAAAGAAGCCATTCCCATGGCAACTTGGACAGCCCCAAACAGAAGCCATGATTACAGTGATCATCTCTGCTGAAAATCTCTGGATGAGGACCAGTGCTGACCTGAGAACAGTCCAATGTCGCAACTATAGAATGCACAGATGTGGACACTGAAAACAGAAGCTGTTCCTAGATCAGCTCTTTGTGTCTTATGCCTGTGCTTGTTTGAAAGGACTGTCTGAAATCTGAGGACGCACTGAGGTCATGATGTGTGTGTGTGTGTGTGTGTGTGTGTGTGTGCGTGCATGTGTGTGTGTGTGTGTGTGTGTGTTTGATGCTGTTTGTTTTGACAGTCGGGATACGCTTGAATAGATGATTCAATGTGTTTTAGACTGCTAGGCTGCTGTCTGTTTAGCATTCTCCATACCAGAAACAGGTGACCCTTTTCCCTTATACTACACACACACACACACACACACAGAAGCAGGGGAAGAGAGCTGAGATGTAAGAGAGGCGGAGGAGAAAAGGAGAGATGGGTGCTGAAGGTGAAGGATGGAGTTGGGGGTGTTGTAGCCCTTAATGGAGGCCTGTTCCTTCTCCGGCGTTTGCCCACATGCTGTTTGAGTTCACAAACGCGCACAGCCCCCTTTTTCTTTTATGAGAGGAGGTGGGGGAGGTGATGGAGAGAAAAGTGGAGGCTGATGGAGAAGGGTGTGTGGACGGAGGACGGGCCATAAGTGGACAGGGAGAGACAGCGTTGGGAGACACTCCCAACCGTCTTATCAGTGTTTATGTCCCCGCTTTCAGACAGCTGTTCAAAAAGAACACGCAGTTACCTCTTTTATCTTTGGGGAAGAGTAGTGACAGATGATGGGAGGGGGTGGTGTAGGTGGCAGGGGGTGGTGGAGGATGGAGGTGTGGTGGAGGGTTAGTGAAGTGCAGTCAGGGGGAAAAATAGTGGTGTTTGTTCAGCTCATATTCTGGTCAAAGACGGTGTGGAGGACGGGGGACGTTATAGAGTGTGTGTGTGTGTGTGTGTGTGTGTGTGTGTGTGTGTGTAAACCAGGGGAAGTTATAGAGATGCACCAGTGTAGTGTATTAATCCCTGTGTGTGTCTGTGTATTTGTCTATGTCTGTCAGTCTGTGTGTGTGTGTGTGTGTGTGAACGCGGTCTAATACAGAGCATGTTGCATAAAATGGGTAGAGAAATCCAGAAAAGGGGACGGAGACACACACACACATTCAGTTTCCATTATTACATTACTCACAAAGTTTTCTGGTTTCTGACTGTGTTTCCCTCACATTGGAAGACTTCAATTCTACAAAAACAGGATTTGTGGCCTGAGGTGTGGGGAGTATATCTAATGCTGCTGCTATTGGCCACATTACATAATATGACAGGATCCAGACACAGACAGACCGGGGTGTGTGTGTGTGTGTGTGTGTGCATGCATGTTTGCATGTGTGTCACTGCTCTCTGTCACTTGCTCAGGCCGTTCCAAACGTTATGAGATTGTTTCGGGGACAGGGCGATACCCTTGTTCTGATTCAGGTAAGCTTCCTGCAGTGCATGCTGGGACTACGGGATACACCTCCTCTGCCTCCTGCACATTTTGAAGCAGATTACAGATTACAGATTACAGATTACAGTCGAGCTTTAAAAACACACAGTTGTTCATTGGCAGCAGGTATTGCATTCAATAAAGACACATGTTTATCTGTAGATTTGCACGTAATCTTCCACACTTCTGTCTTCCAAACAACAGGATATATATATATTTTAACATAACGGCTGGATCGCCTGTAAAGATTTAGATCTCGAAAGGGACAAAATTCCTGATTTTGTGAACATAATTTTTTTTTACAAGCAAGAAGTGACGCTTTTTCAAAAAGAAATATTGGAATGCTTTTAACACCAGTGGTAAAACGTCGAAACATGTGGTTTGGCTAGAGTGGATATGAAGTTCATAGTGATCTTGGTTCTGAAGCAGAGAGTGAAATTACTCGCTTACTCACTCGTGTTTGAACTGGCCAGAGAGCCTCAGAGGCAGAATGCTGAGGCGCGAGACCTTTCAGTGAACCAGAGAGCAAGAAGTTCGCTTTTTGTGCAGATTTAAGTTGTAACTTGAAACTTTGACAAACTTAGCATGTAACTGTTAATGGGAGATAGGGGGGTCTGATGAGACAGGGTCTTATACTGCATGTGAAGACTCCTTATGCTTATTGATAATTCGATATCTCATGCTATTGAGAAACGGCTATAGCATACACGTGGGTGGAGCAACGGCTATAGCATACACGTGGGTGGTGCAACAGCTGTGGCATGCACGTGGGCGGGGACTGGACAGTCCCGCCTCCTTGTTCCTACACCTAGGAAGGAGTACATCGATTGGTCGGACAGACGAGACAGAGGCATGTGGGGAGGATTTCAGGAGACGTAACCAGTAAACTGCAAAGGTGACGCACATTTTAAGGATTCAGACCTTCCCTAGGGAAATTCTCCACCAGGTCAAAGGTCACTTCAGCAGGAAGTAATCGAATCGATTTTTAAACTGTGTCTTATTGGTTTTGTTTCTTGCACTTTGCTCAATGATGAATTTAAATCTAACATAATTTCAAAATAAGGGTTTCGGGACTCTTTGACGGTGGATTTTGATCAATCGATCCTGCCTTGTAAGGTTTTATGCCTGCTCTCGGTTAAAAGGGATGAAATGATTTCTGGCAAGATGCTCATTTATTGATTAGGTAAAAACGATTTGTCTGCAGTCAGCCAAAGGATCAGACGATATGAGCTCTATACATCAGCTTCTGTAACTTCGTTTGCCAGAATGGAGATGGAGACTCTTCTTTAATGTTTTAGAGAAATATAATAATGACCGGTGGTGCTCCAACATTCCCTGGAGTCAGGAAGTTAGCCAAACGGAGCGTCTTTTATTGAGCTCAGGGGCAAACCAATAAGGTCGTGTTGATTTATCTCGGACTTCTCTAAAGGAATAACTGGCTCCTAGGTTGGTGTTCTGCTCTGATGTAACAGTGGGGGTGGTTAGGTCCTCAGGGTGGATGGGCGATCCTCACGTCACAGGATATAAAGGCGTCATTAGTCACGTCATAACCGTTGAGTCCCTTCAGTCAGCAGACATAAGACCTTTGTGAATGTGTTATGAAGCTTCGTAGAGCTTCATAGAGCTTCATAAGAGTGTGAAGACCGGGCAGGACTGCAGATCAAGTTGAGGTTGTAGAGGCGGTGGGCTGAAATGGGACAGTGGAGTGTTGATCTGGTAGAACAAAGCTGTGGGCGGTACAAGACTTTACAAGCTTTTCTTCAGACTCTTTAAAATCTCTATCGCCTACAGAGTTCTGTAATTAGCAGCTGTGTGTTTTATGGACGTTGTCTGTCCAGTTTGTGGCAAATTTTATAACCACCGGCACAATACTGGACTTTGAGAAAGACAAATGGACCATGGGGAGCTCTTGTAAGGGAAGAATCAGCTGTGGGGTTACTGGTTGAGTAGCTGTGGGGATACTGGTTGAATGGGCATCATTAAGCCAAACCAGACCCTCTTACGTCCACGGACTTATAAATTGTTTACATTTCCCATCCCATTTTGGATGGCTTCTTTGGGACTGGCTATAGTAAAGCTACAGTTGTGTGGCTAATTACCTCAGTCAAACTCCAGTACCTGATAAATCCATATACTCCTGCGTGCACTTAGGACTGCATAGGTATGTCAATAAACCTGTGTAATAATAAGCTGGTGCTCTTACACACATACACACACACACAGGGGAGACATTGTTCAAAATTTCCCCATATTTGCAGACTGCTGTTGAGTGGATAAAATGTTTCTGCTATTGGACACATTACATAATATGACGAGATCCAGACACAGACAGACCGGTGTGTGTGTGTGTGTGTGTGTGTGTGCAGCCACGCTTGTCTCTGGGACAGTGGCGATTCAGGTTCCTGCCGGTTCCTGCAGTGCATGCTGGGATGTAAAATGTAAAAACTCAAGCTCTGCTGCAGTAAACCCTCCACCGCCGTTTGTAAGCAGATTACAGCTGAGCTGTTCGAGTTGGGCACATCAGCTCTCTAACACAGAGAGATCACCTCTGTAACACAGAGAGATCACCTCTGTAACACAGAGAGATCGGCCCTGTAACACAGAGAGATCACCTCTGTAACACAGAGAGATCGGCCCTGTAACACAGAGAGATCGGCCCTGTAACAAAAGAGAGATCAGCCCTGTAACACAGAGAGATCGGCCCTGTAACACAGAGAGATCGGCCCTGTAACACAGAGAGATCGGCCCTGTAACAAAAGAGAGATCAACCCTGTAACACAGAGAGATCGGCCCTGTAACACAGAGAGATCAGCTCAAATAAAACCTTCTGCCCTGCCTCCAATCAGACTAGTCAGAACCTTGTACCTGTGTGTGTGTGTTTTCAACCACCACGTCACATCATTGCTGAGTTCATGAAATATTGTTTCCCTGACAACAGCGTTTGGAATGAGGCTCTCACCCCTACTGCTTTGCATACACACTGACAGATACACACACACACAGATACACACAGACACACAGATACACACAGACACACAGATACACACAGACACACACATCTGAATGGTAGGGGGTCTGGGAAGGTTACCTGAGGTCATGGAACACCATCTATGATTTAAGATGAGGGAGTTTTTTTTTCATTTTCAGGTGGTTCATTCATTTCCCTTGTTTGTCTCCAGTCTCACTATCTAGCACGTCTTCTCTCAGCGCTTCGCCTCTGCGTTCGCTGTTGGAATCTAACCTGGGCTGCTAGGCTATACGTGCACCTGAGTCGCCCCCTGGTGGCAGACATGTGGTCCTGAATAAATGACTAGCCTCCAGCAGCAGGCGGTAACGGCCACCCTCCATCATCATCTCACCCTGTACACACACACACACACACACACACACTTTGGGCAGAGACAGTACCTTACACACGAAAGGTTACATGTGCATTGTAACCATTACATGTGTTATGGTTTATACACACACAGTGAATGATTCAGTACGTACTTACACTCAGTACTTATGTACATTCAATACACGCAGTATGGTTTTATGTGACTAGAACACACTTTATGTGCCTCTCTGTTTGAAGGAGCGGACAACATGTGACCCGTGAAAGGCTCTGCTTCTGTGTGTGTGTGTGTGTGTGTGTGTGGAGTTAAAGCCTGCTGCTTTGAATGAATTGAGTGGCTGCGTTGAACACACATTCACCATATCAAATGAATATGTTAACCAAACACTGTGTTGGGCTCTGCTTTGAAACAAAAGGCCGTCGGTCACTACTTCTTCCGCAATTGACAAAAACAATCAGCAAAGGTCTGTACAACTACAACAAATTTGGCGGACTTTATTCAAAACGCTTACCATTCAGTTCAATACCCAACAACATGTTCATCACTCTGGATGGAAGTCTGCAGTCTGCTGCATATTGACAAATGAAAAATTCACATCCTTTCTGAAGAGTTCAGAAGACGTGGACGTGGTGTTGAGACAACTGTGAAAATGAATGTGAACAACTGTAATAGTGTTTGTGTAGTTCTGTAAGAGGGTTTTCAGGAGGGTTTCCCCTGGCAACCCTAAAGCTCCTGGCTGTAAAACTGCGCTCGCACGCACGCACGCACGCACGCACGCACGCACGCACGTTCAGGTGAAGACAAGCTGAAGGCCTGTGTGTCTGTAGTTGTACTTTGATGGCTCCAGAAAGCATCAGTAGACCACCGGGAGGGGGAGGTGCGCTATAAGAGGGTGGTAATTCATGATGAACACGCAGGAGTGTGTGTGTGTGTGTGTGTGTGTGTGTGTGTGCGTACATGCGTGTGTTTGTAGTGCACATGGCAGAATGCAATGTTTTTTTGTAGTGCTCTTAAGATGCACTACAGCACACTCACACACACTCACACACACACACTCACTCACACACACACACACACACACATGCACACTGGCTGATTTTTGTCAAACACATTTTCTCTCAGTCTGGGAAATGTCACGTATTCTCTCCCCTTAAACCACCAGCATTCAATTAACCCTAATCATACTTAACTCCTGTTCATTAGCAACAGCAGTGTGGCATTAAATCAAATCAAATGTCTCTCCACGGGGGGTAGAACAGCTCACTCCGGACATTCTATGAAATAATAGGATTTGCTAATTCGATTCAAACGTTTACTTCCTGAGGTCGGCACGCGAGTGAATTGTTTTGGATGAATAGCTGGATCTGTTAAGGGTCGTCCTGATGAGATAAAGGTGTTTCCCTTAAAGAGACACACACACACACACACACCTGAAACCGCCACTCTGCTGCGTCGCCTTGGGAACCACCGGCAGCGCTAACAAAGACGCTCCGTCCCCAAACACGTGTCTCGCTCCGTCCTGACGTCACGGGACTTTGGCTTGGTGCAAAGGGTTATGGGACAACAGGAAAGTCTAACAGGTTTCTAATGCCTTGAGAAAAGCACATCACTGTAATAACAATAATCACTGCTCCAAATAAGCTTGTGTAGTTCATGGTTGGGGAAGATTGGATCCAAATATATCCATGTGTGTTACACTGAACTGGAATGAAGAGAAGAGAGAGAGAGAGAGAGAGAGGACATAGTCAAGGCAAGTGGATGGACAGGTGAATGATAGATTAGTAACCATGGATTTCTACTTAAAGACAAATACAGTAGAAATCCACAAAAGCTACTCAGAAAGAACAGGAAGTGGAAAGAACAGGAAGTTGACACTTGTAGAGTACGTTGCATACATAATTCACATTCATTTTAAAGAATATGAGGAAATGTGTGTGTGTGTTGTAGCTGAAGAGGTTCTAGCCTGAGTTCTGCCTGACGATGGGAATGATGACACATTTAAGTTAAAGTAAAATACATGTAGTATAAATAATGGAGAAAAAATAAGTGTTTCCTGTTGAGAGTGTGTGTGTGTGTGTGTGTCAGCTGTGTGCTGTGAAGTGTCTAATTCAGATCAGTGTGTAATGCCCACACCTGTAGCTCAAGCACAACTGGGGTAGCAGGTTTGTGTTGTGTGTCTGCATGTTATACCAGTGTACATGTCTGTGTGTGTTAGAGCAGCGTGTGTGTGCATGTGTGTGTGAGTGTGTGTGTGTGTGTGTGTGTGTGTTCCTAAGCTCATGTGCCTGTTTCATTATTCTGGGAAAGTGTGTTTGTCTCTGTGTGTGTATGTGTGTTTTTAGCTAGCCCTAAACTCCAAATGAACAAAAACAAGCACTGTTCCAATTCCCTCCCTCCCTCCCTCCCTCCTCCCTCCCTCCCTCCCTCCCTCACTTAGATCTGGATGGGCAGAGTCCCTGCCCGCCTTCTGTTATTATTTCACACCAGTCATGGCTGCCTGCTTATGGCCAACCAGTCAATGATCTCCTGCCAAGTAAATATTTGCTGTTCACAGCTGATCTGTATATCCTGCTTTGTGGTTACTGGAAGGTCATCGCGATTCTTTAAGACAACAGATCTGATCATTTTATAGATGCCATTGATATTTGCTTCCAGTACGACGAGCATGTTAGAGGGAGAGAGGATGAAGAGAGACAAATATTTTGTCACCATGGCTAAATACCAGCATGGCAATAAAGCTTTGAAGTAAATCAAAAAGACAGGAAGGAAGAGAAGAGAGAGAGAGAGAGAGAGAGAGAGAGAGAGGCAGAAAAGAGAGACTAAAAGAAGAAAGGACAGAGAGCAGACCTGTGAAGACACTGGACATGGGGGGGACGTCTTTCTCAGTGTATGCCCATCTATAAAACATTATCAGCAGCTGTGCACACGTGCACATGCACGTACACGTGCACACTCACACGTGCACACTCGCAGAGTGATGTCGACAGGAAGGCTCCCGAATCCAGTGTGGAGTATTGAGCCACAACATTGTCTGGCTGCTTCTACCACAAGACAACCACGAAAAAAGAAAACGTAACACGACATTAAAATTTACCTGCAAATGTTCAATAAAATAAAACCACATTTATGGAAATGTCCATGTTACTTTGCAAATATGTTTGCATATGTGGAACGTGTAGTAATTATGGTTCTGGATCCAGCCATCCACGTTGCTGGCAAAAGTGCCAGCCGTCTAAACATTCGAGGCACTTAACATGCATT